>JARQST010000285.1:264434-301023 GCA_030142225.1 Pachycephus smyrnensis | reverse complement strand
AAGTACAAGGGCTTCCAAGTTCCACCAGCAGAATTGGAAGCAATTTTATTAACGCATCCCAAAATTAAGGACGCCGCGGTCATTGGACTTCCAGACGAAGAGGCTGGCGAATTGCCACTGGCCTTTGTTGTTAAGGAAGTTGGATCTAATGTTACAGCTCAGGAAATTATTCAATACGTCAATGGTGAGTTGTAAAAATGAATGAAAAAAGTCGAGTTGTACAAGCTAATGATTTACACTTTAAAAATTTATTTTAGAACGCGTTTCGACCCAAAAGCGTCTTAGAGGAGGTGTAAGGTTTTTGGAAAGTATTCCCAAGACAGCTTCCGGAAAGATATTACGACGAGAATTACGGAATATTCTTAATTCAAAATTGTAATTTAAACGTAGAAAGAAATTGATCCTGTAAACTACAATTTGTCAGGAAATAATATGTATTAACAAAGTTGTGATAAATAAAGTGATTAAGTGGTATTACAATTTTCTTTTACCTCAGCTTTCTTTTAATATGATATAATAAACGAGCAATGTATCAAGATAAATACAGTCCTTGTAAAATGCATATTTGGAAAGTATCTGAGAATTCTTTAATTTACTTACGTTAAAGATCCCGTCCCTTGAATTACGTTCTTTGCTATGCTCCAGCTTCTGCGAAGCTACGTAGAGCATGTGTTAAAATTGTGTATTCAAATTCATATGTATAATTATTTAGTGCTAATTGGAACATATGAACAAGAATTATTGTAGCTTCTGCTTCACTTCGTTTGGAATGCGCGAAAGGTACCACTGATGTTCCTGACCTGGTGCAGTGGCCAGGACACCAGCTTTGTTAGGAAGACTCGTCTCCGCATTGTAAGGATAACGCTCTCCGTGCAAGTTTGTTAAAGTCCCACCGACAGCATGCAAAATAGCCTCTGGTGCACATGTATCCCACCTTTTGCAGCCTCCACTTGCGAATACGTAAGCATGAGCCTTACCTTCTAGAAGAAGCATCACCTAGGAATACGAGTAGAAATAATTAATAATGTAGGTAAAAGGCGATAAATTAAAGAAAACTTAGAAAATTTGACATGCATACCTTATGTCCTGCACCTCCTACTCGCAAAATTTCATCAGGTTCCATAGCATCCAAAGCTGCCTGTACAGTGGCATTCGAGTGGGAACTATAATAGATAATGGTATTTAAAAAAAAATATTATTTCTTTGCCTGGGTATAATTTTAAAGCTTTAATGCAAATTATACCGTGTTGTTGTTATGATTCGCTTTCCTTGGGGAGGAGGAATTGGTTTGAAACCACCATATCCAACTCCTTCGATACCCCACAAAGTTCTGCCTAAAGTGCCAGTTTCTTCGTTGTTATAATAAGGCTGATGGATTATGCCTCCGATTGCTTTTTCTCCCAATGCAACACCTACGAGTACCGTAACGTGTTCAACGAGACCCTGAGTATATTCTGATGTACCTGTAAATTTAGTGAATTAGGGTGTATATATATAGTGATGATTAGATTTTTTATGAAAATAATAGATCATATTACCATCTAAAGGATCAACCCAGACACAGAGATCCTTGGCATTGATGTTTTCCAGATGCTGTGGTAATTTTATTTTTAGGATTTCTTGATCCATGTCTGTAACTATCCAGTCGGAAGGTACTTCACAATTTGAGGGTTCTTCCTCACCAATGATTGTCACAGCTGGAAACTGATGACTTAACGAAGCCACGATACAACGTTGTGCAGAACGATCGGCTTCGGTTTGCAAATCATTCTTGCCCTTTTCAACAATATTCAAGTTCCCTTGACTCATGACATCTCGAATGATCTTGCCAGCAAGAGTAGCAGCTTTTACTGAGGAAGCTACCAAGCGTACTAGTAATGGAGCACTCTGAGCCATGTTACGGGAGTACTTTGAAATATTAAAAATCAATTTTCAATATCGAATAAATCAAAATATTCAGCACAGTGAAAAGTCTGAAACAGTGAACCCCGATAGTCAGATTATAACTATCTTACATTGTACAGATAAGACATAAGTATTACCCAAGGCTGTTCAGTAAAAACCATTAGTGAAAAAAGTTGGAAACCTTTTGCTCAAGGCAATACTTTTACTAGACACAAGGCATTGAAAACCTCGTTGAAAAACTGTTAAATACATTGTCATAAATTTAAACAAGAAGTAATGTTAGAAGAGCCTCGTATTATCAAAATAGAATATAAAGATAAGGAAAAATTTCTGTAACATTAATAATTAAAAGTGAATAAGAAAATACTATTATTAAATAAATAGTAAACAATCATTAATCATATACCTGTTATACAATGCTCTTCCAGGTACATTATTGCATAATTACAATATAGGATTAGATAAAATTAATATGCAAGTGGCACCAACCAGCTACGAATCAAATGATATCATAAATTATTATTCATTATATAAGATGATAATTGCAATTAATATATATCTGTAATAGTGTCTGCTGTAATGTCCTCGCAACAAGATCGGTAAGTGAGGTCGCGAGCGTACCAGCTAGAATGAAAAGTGAGTGGCAGAAGCAGGCAGAAGTGAGGAGAAGTGGTGCCTTTGGCAATATTGAAAAAGGTGAGAAGGCCAAGATGGACGCGACGCGTCGTGACGTCGTACGACGCCGATAATCGTCAGTCCCCTCTCTTCTGAACCGCTAAAGGAAGCGCGCCGTTATTTCATGAAACTCTCATGCCGTCTCCTAACGAGGAAAACGTCAGAGGAAGAATCGACACCGAGGGAGGGAGTTTGTACGAACATTGAAGATTCTACTAATGGCGGCCTTCCGTGCAAGGAACAACACGAGCCACGACATCGGCGCAATCTATTTCGATCTGGACAACACCCTCATCGAGACGAGAAAGGGAGACAGTCTCGCCTGCAGAAAGGTACTCGAGATAGGCTAGATAAAATTACGTATTTCAGCTTCCCTTTCCATATAGGTTATCCTAGCGCGAATTATTCGAGCCACCTTGAAAGAAGGTTGCTCGAAGGGCGCGAGAGGTCACGCGCGTCAGCAGACGACGCGTTAGACGGACGAAATAACCTACGTAGTAGAATTACGTTTCCGAGACACGTTTGATACGTAGAACGCGTGGCTGCGAGTTTTCCCTTTCTCTTCTTTTCAATATACCGACTGGAAACTCTGCCGCGGGATCCTCTTGCCGTTGGAGTCTCTCGTTGATTATCACGCGTTTACACTCGATCCCTTTATTCACGGGACGCCGAGAATAGACGCGCGTGTAACGCGAGCCGATTCCCAATATAGTGCTTTCTCGACCGCGACTATTTTCGGCCAACTACAGGAGCAACGTGTTTCTCCTCGTTCTCTTGGCGTTCCATGCTTTACGCTGGGTGATCCGCTGCCTGGGGAATACAACATTTCTGGAAGCTATTTGGCACTTGGAATTTCCAGTGTCTTTTCTCTTTCTTGGATCCTTGCTGTGCACACTATTGGGATTTATGTGATTTAAAAGATGAAATATGTTCTTTATGTTGAAACTATGAACTATGATTGACTATTTTATGTCCTATGTATGAAAAGACTTGTAGGACTAAATCTATCAATGCTTTTCTTGTATCGAGGAAATGCGATAGACTCTAATAGTGGCATTGGTATGATACTAATGCTTGTGTTCGGAAGGATAAACAACTGAAATTTATTGTGTAAACTGTTGTTTACTTAAGAATATTTTAAGAACCTTGTGTAAAGCTGGGATATTTCTTTGCTGCTTGTGTTTTGTATCAGAAGTGTATTAACGAGGGGGAAAAGTGGATGTACGATAGCATTGGAAGGGCTTTGCCAGCATTTTGACTCATTTCATCCATTCAGCTATCTAGTACTAAGAAGACGATACATACTACTTGGCTGCGCAGTGCTTCTGTGTCTGAAGTTATTTTTGTACTTCTGAGAGAGTGTGTCAAAGGGCAAGGCTAGTACGGAGCAGCCTGCTTTGGGAGGAATGCCAGTTGGCTCTGAGCAGCGGTGTGTGCAAGGCATACCATTGAATGAAATATCGTTAAGTATCGTGTATATCCGTCGATTGCACTGATTTAAAACTTAATCAGCAAGATTCAGTTTCCTCGGCAAGAACAAGTTTAAAGTTTGTGAAGAAGAAAAGTGTAAAATTGACTGGACTTCGATAACGTTTTTTATCTGCGTGCTGAAACTATCACAATGAGTATACCAGAGGGAGTAAAGAAATGTGTTGCCATTTTAAAAATGGTAAGCAGCGATTCGGAAAAATTCGCTGCTTTATTTATGGTCACAAAATTGGTCGATGGAAAAGATTGTACACCAGCTGCAAAGAAACTACTCTTCGAAGCCATTGGTGCTAAGTTTCTGAGAAAACTTCTGTCCAGTGATGACGTCCCTGTGGATTGTCCACCTCAAGTTTATAAATCAGTGGCGTTATCAATTTTATCAGCATTTTGCGGGGACCCCGAATTGGCTGCTCACCCAGACATGGTCGGACACGTACCAGCACTCCTTCAAATTGTTTCCCAAGCCGATGAAGATGCTCCTGACGACATGCTGATCATCGTGAGCGAAGCTTACACCTGTCTGCAAAATATTGCGCAATATCCACCAGGACAGAAAGCCTTATTGGAACAAAAGGCAATTCCTAAAATGTGTGAAATTTACTCAGAAATGAGCTTCCAGACCGATGAGGCCTTGAACATTTTGGTAACTCTCGTGGGAAGGTTTGGTCCTGATGCATGGGACGCAACAGACACAGCACCTTTCCATGCCATCATAAACAAAATTGCCCTGGATTTTGAGACAGATCATACGGAGAGAAAATTTGAGCTTTGCTCAATTCTGCAGGCCCTTTTATTCTCCTGTAGAAGAGATGCCATTTCCTCGACGGCAAAGGAGGAATCCTGGCCACAAAGTATTTACAAAGCTCTGAACGACATCCTTGGTTCAAAAATTGGAAAGAACCAACGAGATCCTGCACTGAAACTTGCATCTGTCATGTTGGATCTCCTTGGAGTTGAGTGGGCCTTAGCCGATGAAGAGAAACCAAAGGTATTTTTCCTCTTGCTGATACAATTAGCTTCGATAGAAGTCAGGATGCAACTTGAGGGAAAGCAGCTGAAAACTGTCATGGGGAATGCCGAGTTAGTAACAGCATGCTTTATAATCCTGGAGATTTCACTTTCATACATCACTACCGATCAACTGGATCTGGAGCAGAAGGAAAAGCAGTCCCTCTACACGGCGTTGAAGGGTGCATTTGCTGCAGTGATTGGACTTCTCACGTCTGTCTCTAAAATGAAGGAATTGACTGACGTGAAGGAACGCGTGTTTGTCTGCGCGATGGTCCGCGTTCTCGCCGCCTGGTTGGCTCAGGAAACGTCTGTCATGAGACCTCAAGTATACGCAGTTCTGCCATTTATGTTAACCGTAGCTAACGATACGTTCTACGCCTGTCGCAATAGAAAACTTGCTGAAAAAGCTAGAGCAGCAGCTAAACCTGGAGAAGGTTCATCCTCTGAGGAACCTGTAGCTCACGATCCCTTGAGTCAAATTGACGTCCTGAGATTGTTGCTACCAGCTCTTTGCTATTTGGCTGTTGAAGAAGACGCAAGAAAAATTCTACTGAAGCACAAACAGGATGAAGTTCTTTTCGAATGTTTGTCTTATCACTGGACTATTGTTCATTACAAGAAACCACCTGTGCCGAGATCAGAACGTCTCAAGGCATTAAAAGAACCGGAAAAGGAACTGGAGCCACACGTCCTGGATGAAATGAAGGATTCAAGAGCTGCTATGGTCTCCATTTGCAACGTACTGATGAACGTCACCGTTCTGGAAGCTAAATTAGTCGAGGAATCACCCACGTTCATTTCTCTTCTGAAATTCATTTTTAACAATCTTCCAGAACTCAAGCAGATTCCTGAGAACCTGGTGCTTCACGGACACCTCGCCGTTCTTGGTCTACTCTTATTGAAGCAGCAAGCGAAACGCGTGAAGAAGAATGATTTCTCAATCTGCCGTTACATTCAAGCAACAATAAGATTCCTATGGGATGCCTACATCATCGACGAGAGCAACGACCCTACCGTGCTAGTAGTTGCCATGGCATACAAGGAACACTGGATGGAGATCATGGAACTCTGGTTCCTGGGAATGCAGACGATGGCAGGAGTTCTGCAGATGGTACCCTGGCTTTCGGAATTCGCTATCGAATCAGGCTGGGCCGAAGGAATCATAGAGTCTCTTAAGAAAGTCAAAGTTGGCAGTCTACAGCCTAACGTGAAGTCAGCCTTTGAAGATCTGCTCTGCCACTTGGTGAAGGCTGATCAAAGCGTCGCTGGGGTTCTAAAGAAGTGCGGCGCCCTGGCCGTTTGCAGGAATCATCGTATGATGGAATTGGGAAAGCATCTCTTCGGTGATTAAAGCAAATCGCGTGTTGTGATTGTCCGCTGTTTTCTATAATGTAAAATACAATACTTTTTGTTATACGTAATTAAGAGAGAGAGAGAGTGAGAGCGCGTGAAAGAGAAAGAGAGACAGGTCAGAGTGTTTTTTGTACAATCGTAATTCAAAAATAACGAACACAGTATATCATCCTCAATTGCACGAACTATCAAATTAGAATGAACGCCCTATTGTATCAAAATTTATTTAAACCTTTTTTATTTATAAAATCAAAAGTTCTAACGGTTACTCAAGCCCGCGTATTCCCTCCGATTTCTCTACTAAATTACACAGGTACGACCACTGCAATTCAAAACTTTCAAGCTGCGTTCCAAGCAACTGCAGAAACCCCAAGGAGAAGTCAAGTTGGACGCGTTTCGAATTTACTACGAGTATAACGTACGTTAGCCATTGCACTAAGCCCGACGTATATTTAGACGGCGTCACTCCTCAAAATAGTCGCCTGCTAGAAACTCACTTCGAAATATTACTTACTATCCGAGAAGGAACACGGATCTCAACCCACCGTATCTGATTCCACGTTTATATTTAGCAGTTTCTACATAGATTTCACTTCGCTATGCAGCTGTGCTTCGATTTCATAGCATCGGTAATTGCCAAGTGGCTGACGCGGCCATTTTTCTTTTTCCCCTTGCCGCCAGTCGACGACGCTAGTCAACTATAAATATGTAGAACTTAAATGAAATCGAGGACAGCGTGGGAAGCCGTTTCCTTTGCGATGGAATTTATCTCTGACATTTTCTTTCTGGTTTTTTTGGTCCATCTCGTATATATATTTTCTATTTTATTCTCACCCTTTACCCGGTTTTCATCGACAGGCCGCCATCTTGTCATCGAAGCTTCGTCGTTCCCGATGATTTAACGGTTTTTATTTATGTTTTTTTTTCGCGTGAGAGACTGACGCCTTCGCGGCTGTGTTATTATTCTTATAAATTTATCGATTATCATTACGATTAATTAGATAGACGATAATTCTTCGTTCTGCGTATAACTCTCCTTTATCAATGATCAATTAATCGCGACTACGCGTGTAACGATGTACTAGTCTCTTAGACGGGGCGTTGTTCTTATTGTTAAGAAGGATAACATAGCTAAGTTTTTGCTTTGCTGTTATGAATTTGTAGTTGAAAGGAGACTTCGATTAAAGAAAAGAATAATTTTCTAACGTCATCTTTCCATTACTCTTCTCATTTTTCTTTTTGTTCTCCCATCCCTTCTTAACGATATACAGAAAGTAAATTTAGCCAGTGCTGTCAGCTCATGGATATTTGTCACTGATAAGCTTGTTTTAATGACAATATCTGTGAATGATTACTGGATAGTGCGAGAGGACGTACGAGAGATGCAAATTGATATCTCAAAGAGCGACTAGATAATCAGCCTGTTTTCTTCTAGGTTAAAAAAAAAAGATCATCGTAGAACTTACAACGTAAGCAAGTCACTCTGAACAGATAAAGATACTTACAGTTCTCGCATATCTTGTCCAGGAATCTTCACGTTAGAACTTTTAGGGTTTGGAGTACCATATAAGTCTGTTGTTGGCACAACTGATTTTGTTGTGATTACAGCAGCGTCCGTGGGTGCCACTTCAAGTGACCAATAATCGGCTCGAGTATTTCAATGAATCAATGCATTTTCTAGGTAATCATTAATATGAATTAAGTGTCCTAACTGACCACTTATGTCCTTTACATCCTGAAATCGCGCTTAAGTTAAGTCGTATGCCACATTCGATAAGATAACCTCTAAACGCGAGCTGTCAAGTTTTCAATAGAATTGACAGCGTCTGAAAATTTTTAAATAAATTAAACCACCCTTCCATTTGCCAGATACAGAATACAATAGCTTAGTCTTCTCCTTGTCTCTGAGTCGCAGAATAATAAATGATTTTTTCTTCTCGGTTCATTCACTAATACCCATATTCATAGTCGTTCCTTGAGGAATAAGGATCCCTTGTTCCTCGTTTCGCGTTTCATAGACCTTCCTTGTCAGAACACGGAGCCTTAGGCCTCCTTATTTCAAGGGAGGTCTCGAGCTTCCTTGAGATAAGGACGGACTATGAATAGGGGTATTAAGTTTCTCGAAATTCTCTCGAATGTGGCGGACTGCTTTTGTTCTCTTTAGTCATTCCCGTTACTCTGATTTTTCTCACCGCAAGCTTCTTGACAAAAAAAGTCCACCGGAAAGGGACTTACAACAATGGCCAAGTGTTTCACGTGTACTTTTCTTTTTGTTTAACCGATTACCGTCAGCTTTCGGAGGAGTTGACACAGCAGTATGGGATACCGCAAGAAGCATCTTCAAAGATAACGACGAATTATTTGAAGCAATTCCGCAAGTGTCCGGACAACGCGAGCTACACACTGGACGTATGGAGGACCTCCCTCTGGAGCAAAGCCTTCGGCGACAAGTACTCGTACCTGGCTAAAAAGACTTACGAGAGATGGCTGTATTTAAGATACCATTATCTGGCGCTGGCGCCGGATACGGTTTCTATGCTGCGACAACTCAGGAAGAAGTACGTCTTAGGTCTCATTACCAATGGACCCTCGAATGCCCAGTGGGAGAAAGTACGGAAGTTATCCTTGGAGCAGTACTTTGACGTGATATTGGTATCCGGTGATCTGCCGTGGGAGAAACCGGAAGCGAGGATATTCCAGGAGGCCTGCAAATATCTCAGAGTCAGAGCTGAAAATTGCATCATGATAGGCGACAAGCTGGAGACGGATATTATGGGTAAATTTAATATTTTAAGTATTCTCAAAGTTTTATACGATTCATTATTTGTTAATTTAGAAATATTTTTTGTCTTTTAATGCATACCTCTTGATCGACGACTATTTTTGTATTTTTGTAGAAACAGTATTGCTTTTATTGACACTCTGCAATAATTTTTGTCCTTACGTATCGCAGGTGGAATCAAAGCAGGATTAGCTGGCACGGTGTGGATACCGACTGCTGAGAAACCATCTTTATCGGCGGACGATCCAAAGCCCGACTTCACGATAAAACATATAACAGATCTGTTGAAGATATTAAATCGAGGTCCAGGTGCACCGGAATTAGAAGACTCCTCCTCGAACGCATCCGACGGTAGTTGATGAGAAGGTAGAAAAGAATTCCCACCGACCGATCTTGATCTTCGTAGCAGAATTCAATTAGGTCATCCCGTGCAGAAATTAATATCAATCGGTAATTATTCTTCACTAACGCAATTGTACTACCAGAGACTTTTCTAATTAGGGTCTACAAAGGTTTTTTTTTATCTTATTCGCCATTTAGAATCTCACGTTACACGCGTAGTACATTCCGTTTCATAAGACTACGTCGTACAGTACAAAAACTGTAATATCTCGCAAAGGATCAATATTTTTCAAACACCTGCATATTCATAGGCATCGCACAATCGATTGGTATTAAAGTAGTATGTTAGAAAAAGGCTCGAGGAGGGAAGAGAAAAAAAAATAAAAACGAAGATCTATCAATAAGCAGTGACACGATAGAGAATGAAAGGAAAGCACGTTACGCTGATAACGAACAAACTATATTTGTCCTTCGAGATTCGTCAGCTGTTACGCAAATTTTACTTAAAGAACAAAGAAATGGATGAAGAAACGTTGCGATAGTAGCAATAATCAGCTCGATCCACGAAGAATCCGTAGTTGTTAAGTATTAAGACTTCGCTACCTGTAAAAATGGCAGCCGTAGGCTTACGATCGGTTTGTAGACTGGAATAATTAGACTGCCGCTAGACGTATATATACATACACTACATATACACGGATATATAGGGTGTGCAATAAATATTAACGCGCACCCTGAACAACGGTCTATTCGATTAGGCGATCGTAGACAAATGTTTAAACATATTTCCATGGACACTACCAAAGGTGTCTTCCCACGTCTAACGGACTTAGTCGTACAAGACGGATAATTCAAAAAACCAGGTCCCTGATTGGTCAGAATCATTCATCACGTGACCATTCTGTTCAATAACTTTTTCATGACGATAAATTCTGATCAATAACTAACATATTTCCCAGGACACTACCAAAGGTGTCTTCCCACGTCTAACGGACAGTCGTAGAAGACGGATAATTCAAAAAACCAGGTCCCTGATTGGTCAGAATCATTCATCACGTGACCATTCTGTTCGATAACTTTTTCATGACGATCGATTTTGACCAATAATTAACATATTTCCCTGGACACTACCAAAGGTGTCTTCCCACGTCTAACGGATTTAATCGTACAAGACGGATAATTCAAAATCCAGGTCCCTGATTGGTCAGAATCGTTCATCACGTGACTATTCTGACCAATAACTTTTTCATGACGTCCAATTCTGACCAATGAGAGATCTAGTTCTCCAAGTTATTCGTCTCATACGACTAAATCCGTTCGACGTAAGAAAGTACCTTAACAAGTCGAATAAGATCGCTTAATCGGATACTATAAAATACCTCGAGCGTCAAGAAATATAATTGTAACTTATTATCAAACTATAATTAGTTTTATCGTCACGTCACATAGATTCGGTAATACGAAAAGCCCGGATACCGATAGAGCCTAAACGGAAGAGAAATATTTTTTTTTGGCGGTAGAAGAACTAAGAAAACGTTAGATGTAGTTCAAGTACCTTTTCAAATCCCACTATAGCAATAGTCTCCTATTTTTTTTCATAAGACGTTTCTTTTTTTTCCTCTAATGCACCTGAATTCCCCATTTTTCTAATGTATACGGTGTTACGTCCTTAACTAATGATTGACCATAAACGTTGACGGATCGATCATTATCTCCCCAAGCACACTAGCAAAAGAGAAGTAACGTATGTACAAAGTAAAAGTGCATAAGAAGAAAGCTTAAACGCAAAACTATTATCAATGAGGTGAAGTTATTATTAAGTCTGGGAGAAAGATAAAAGAGAGATTAAAAAGAAGGATAACCTGAAGTTATATAATTGTATATAACTATATTATATATAACTATGTATTTCTTGGTGCAGTCAAATTGCTACCTTACAATTTAGTCCGAAAAAGTTTTCTGCACTATATTTTCTGTATGATATACAACGGCTAACTGTATTGTACAGATATATATAATTATATAATTATATATATTATATATATATCTATATATTTGGATTATGTACAGTTGCGTATGTGTACCTGGCTATACGTGTTACATGTGTTGATATATTATATTTTTTCACTATATATTTTATCATTGTTGGATAGTCCACATATGTGAGCAACTCGCATACCAAGCCTGAGGATAACCTTGAAAATAATGCGTACGTCTACCGATAAAGATCTTTCTGTCTCTTTGTAAATAATAAATCCCTGATATCGTAATGATCGTTAGTGTCATTGGATTTTTACTTTCTGCTCCGTATCCTCCTCCTCCTCCATTTCGTCCTCTCGCGATGACGATTCCGACTGCATTGCTGAGTTTCGATATTTTTTCATATACAAATCTTTGGCTGATCTCGACGCCCACAGGACGTCAGAACTGTTGGAGTATCTTCTTATGTTTTTGGGGGAAATATCATCTTTCTTTGATTCTTGGGTCTCCGAGGAAGTCCTTAGAGTGGACGTGGAATCCGATTCCGTTTGGGATAATCTTCTCTGGTGGGAGACTATTCGCTTGGAGTCTTTATTTTTTTTGGGGAGATTCGTGGATTTTCGAGATTCCGTCCAATCACTACTGGAACTACGATTTCTCCAGGTTCTCGGACTTCTAGAGAGATTTCTGGCAGCGACCGTTAATTTTTTGGGATCTTTCAGGTTTGACTTTTTTGGAAGTTTTGCTGGTGACGCTGCTGCGTTGGAGTCTGGACTTTCGATTATTGGCGTCATGGCGATTGGCTTTGTTCTTTTCCAAGGTTTTTTGATTTTTTTAAAACAGTCGCTGCAATCCTAGGGTTTTCGAGTAAATGGGATTGTTTAGATTTTGAGATGATAGTTCATTTTATTTGGAAATCTACCTTGCTACTGCTTGGACTTTCCTGGGTCATGTTGCGCGTTATTGTTTCTTTACTACTTGTGGATTCTTCTGCAGGAAGTTTGTTACCTAAGTGCGTTTAATAAAGTGGAATAAGGATTGGCAATTTATCAGATTACATTTTGGATAATGGAAAAAAGTTAGTGTAGTCAGGGGCAAAGAATCATTGTCAAAGTGTAGTCTGATAATTTTATTTCAGAGACAGTTTTTCTAATCGTACGAATTTTTATGTACCTTCAAGATGATCATCAGTGAGATTGCTAAACTCGGATAGTTTATTTGAATCATTTATTATATCGTCTGTTTCCTTCTCTTTATCAAGTGAATCCGTTTCCGGTCGATTTGAGTCCCGTTCTTTGTTCTCTACGTTAACGTTGCTGGATTCTTTTTCATTTGCTACGATATCCTCATCGTCATTCTCAAATTTTTCATCAATATAATTGTCTACTTCCGCGTCATTTACTTCTAACTTTTCTGCCACAATTTCATGACTCGATAACGTTTCTGTGTAGTCATTTGATGCTGAGTCCTCTTGAATGGATTCCATTACGTCACTTTTCGAGCTTATCAGATTCTCGCTGATGTCTTCTAATATTTCTACATTGTCTTCAATCAATTCGTTCTGATCCGCGTTCTGCGTTACAGATTCTGATTTATCCCGTTCTCTCGATTGAACTAATTCCTTTACTTCCGATATGCTTTCTACGATATTCGTTGTATCTCCTTTAAACATATTTGATTTTCGAAATTTCAAATTTTCCTCTGATTTAACATTTTCTATTTCAATCGGCTTAGCAACTTCATACTTTTTCGAAATCGTCATCGTTTCTGTATTCTTATCCAGATTGATATCATTGGGCGATACCAAGACATTTGCAGACGGATAAATAACGTTATCTACAAAATAATGAATATTTCAGATAATAATTGATCATTCGCCAATGTTAATATCGATAAGAATTTTAAGAAAAACTGAATCATTACCTACCTGGACGTGTCGTATCTCCTGTGTCAGTGGATTCATCATTTGCATGAAAATTTCGAGCCTCAAGATGCGTTTGGCAAGATTGTACGAGACTAGATCTAAAATAGTACAGTAATGAAGTAAAAATCATAAATAAATAAATATATAAATGAATAAATATATCAATACCTGTCATTGCAGAGACAATGATGATTTTTCTTAAGCCTCAAGCTATTCTTAAAATCTGATTGTGCCTCAGTTTGTATCATCTCGTTCTTCTTATCGATCAAATTCGTAGTAGAACTCTTCGCTTCCAATGATATAGTTTTACTCTGTGACTTCTCAAAGCTTCGATGATTATTCAAAGCACCCTTAACTATGGAAACTCCTCTTTCCACTGTTTTTGGGCGTTTCCAACAATGCGACTCGGCTTGTACTTGTACCTAACAGATACACAGGTCCTTTCAAACTCAATAAATGCTTCTCAAATGTATTTATTTCTCCACTCTCAATTACCTTACCGTGTCGATAAGCGATGTGTCTTTGCTCAAGTATTGAAGCTTCCTGCAAATATTTTCAGCCTGCTTAGGAGTCAAGTTCATTTCCATCAGGATGAGAAGGACGTCCCGTTCAGTAACCAGCAAATCAGGATTAGCATCTACGAGCACGACGTTCTTATTGCTGCCAGAAGTAGCAGTAGAACTTATTTTCAGATACTCCTCGAGCTTCTGATAGCTTTCCAATTTCGAGAGAATCTTATTCTCATCGAGAACCTTGGGCGGCGTTGGTGGTTTTACCACAACGAATTCGTCATCCTCGTCCTCATCCTCATCCTCATCGTCATCCTCATCATCCAGTACATTCAGAGATATTTTTAAGCGCTGAATTTCTTGTAGCATCCTAGTCTAAAGTACGAGTGAAGCATACACCTGTTGTTGACAATAAATAAAATACAGATTTTATTATATAAAAAAAAATCTAACCTTGTTCAGTATTCCTGTATTTTTTTGTAAATGCTCCCTAAACACTTTTCGCAATTCCTTATCAGTGTACAATGCATTTTCCATTATTTCCTTGGTAATGTCATAAGCGAATTGCGTGTACTTGGCATCCTCCTCGCCCTTGCTCGTTGTCTTTTTAATCTTCACAGAGACTCCATATTCGTCCTGACGTCCAGAATCAGTTTTACTTTTCCTTCTAGTAAAGCTTTCAGCATCCGAATGATTGTTTTCCTCTCCTCGTGGAGTTCCAGCACAGGACGCATCCAGTGACGATTCAAAACTCGATGGATAATTGTAGCAAACATCCTGATCCTCGTATCTGCATTTTCTCAACCTGAATAATAAATAAATGCATTCGCGTGCAAATTAATACGATTCGCTTAAATTCGCCATTGATATACCTTGGTTCTTCACCCTGACGCGATTTATTTTGAATCCCGGAAATACGTCCAGCGTGCTTTTGTTTTTCCGGAAAAAAACACGGCTCTTCAAAACACTTTTTATGCCTCTCGCCCCAGTAACTGGATTTACGATTAGGCGATGGCGAACTGGATTTTTTGCTGCTTTCTCGCGAATTCCAAATTCGCGATTCACCAGGACAGGTGCGATGCGTATGTAAATGCGTGTGCGAGCAACCAGTATTCCAATGATCTTGATAATGACAACGTGCACTGTGATTTTTCCTCAAATCACTGCAACTCATTCTCAGTATATCCTGTTCTTAGTAAATTTAAATTTATTCATTAAGAGCAAGGCTGTGCGTTATTAATTAATTAATTTAACCAATCATTGTATTACTTGCTACACGCAATACTTACGCAGGGATGATGTTCCGTATCGTAAGCAAGCTTGTCGATTATATCTTGAGATATATTTTTCTCCAACGACGTCGAACGACAAGACCTTTTGCATTTTCCTCTTTTTCGACGAATATACTCGCGATTCTTCGTATCCACTACACTCTTGGCTAACAATACTCGACGTAGATGAGCATTCATAGAATTGTAAGCAGACAATTGCTCAAAATAGCTCTGTCCAGTTTGATTGTAGACTGCAAGCGATTGAAACGACCTTTTCTTTAAGAATTCAAGTAAATTTTAATTTTCAAAATCTAACCGTTACGCACTCACCTGAACTTTTCAAATTGAGTCTAACGTCTTCGTTATTGCATCTTGTCATTCCTGAAACGTATCTTATCTCGTGAGCTAATTAACAAAAAAAAAGTTGTTTCCCCCCTACCACAAACGTACGTTCGAATAATGAGAATGAGTGAAACGTAATTCGTCTTGAAAGGATAACAAAAAAGTGGTGAAGTCAATAGCTCTTGGATATTTTTCAATAGACAATAATCCTCCAACTATTTGAGTTCCGTTATTCTTCAATTAAATCTCAAACAAAACGTATCCCGCCAATTGGAAATTTGGAAATGTCAAATTCTCAAGGTACGAGGATTTCTTTAACGTCTCTTGCGCCGTCGTGGCTTCGCCATTTTACCTTCCTCACGTAAAAGTCTGTTTGGCATTTCGTTGCCAGGTAACACGTGTCCACTGACATATGTTACCTGATAGCCGATACTGAAACAGCCTGTAAGCATATAAGAGTAATTCCTATACTTTACCGACTGCCAAAACAAAGAATCTTCTAAGCCAGCTGCGTAGTTCTTCTACGAGTTCCAGCTGCTCGTACAATTTCGAATGAGGTTACGTAATAACGCGTAAGAACAAAAACAAATTTCTTTCTCTTAACCAATTTATTATTGGAACGATATTAGAGAATTAGTCGAATAAATAAATTACGTAACTAATATCTACGCTCGAAATGTTCCCTCCATACATTTTTAAATTATCATTCAAAGGATGACAACGAACGGCGTGTACAAATTTCTCGTTCATTCATTTCCCATTACGAATTTCCCGCCATCGATTAACCCACAGTCGGTTCGAGCATCAAAAGGATACACGGACGACTTCACCCACATAGCACAAAACATCTGTCGGATGAACATAGGACGTCTAAACGTCCATAGGACGTCCAAGAAACGTCCTTAGGATGCTTTGTGCTACGTGGACACGGTTTCTTCTTTTACGACTTTCTGAAGTTTGACTAAATCGTGGGAAAATAAAGAAAGAAAAAAGAAAACAAACAGAAGAAAAGAAAATGAACGTCGAAGTAAGCCCAACGTAAACGTAACTACAGTGCAGTCTAATATTTACACCCCCCCCCCTCCCCTCCTCCTCCTCCTCCTCCTCCCCCCACGTACTTCAAACAGACCCTCTCTTTTATTTTTACGGCGACAGCAACGTCGATTCCCTCTTTCAGTTAAACTTCAAAGTGAAATTCTTCATGGAAATCCAAGCGTTTCCTCGTAGAACGTTGTCCGTTATAATGGAATATCTCTTTTGAAATTCCATTCAGTTACTCTTTCCAGTAAACTGTGCGCCAATGCATAAATCGTTAATGCGTCGCATACGCAACAGTGCGTTCGAAAGAGTATCGCAAATGCAAAGAATAAAATATTTTTTGCTATCATCTTCTACGGAAACGCGAGGATCTCGGGCGATGCTCTCGCCGTATAATGGATATAATAAAATTATAATAAATATATCGATTCCCTATAGTATCACAACTGTGCGAGAATAAAGAAGAGGATGATCGATGCTCTCGTTATACACTGAAATTGCCACGATGATCGCATCTTCTGGGATGAGTGTGAAAAGGGTTTTTTTGTGAATTGCCGCGTTTACGAGATGAATTGAGAAGATTTTTTTTTATATCTAAGCTTCCGCCGCAGTCTCGGATATCTTGACTTTCTCCTGCATCTGGGCCTCAGCCTCCTTTTCCTTCTCGTCCTTCTCCAGGCCTGAGATCACGTAAACCGGCTGCTGACTGTAGGCCAGGAAATGCTGGTCCACTGGTAACGTTTTAGTCGGATCTTTCATTTTCATCTGGAACAGATGAATTAGAAAAGTTTATTAAACAATCTTAGGAATTGCTAATTGGGTGGATCATTAATATTGTAATAAGAAAAATAGTAAGTTTACCTTCTTTCGATAAATCATTAACAGGATCAGAAGACTGCTGATTACGAATGCACTGGCTGCTGCAAGGACTAGTGTCGCTGTTTGATAAAGAGGCGTTTCCAATTGCGTGAGAATTTCTCGTTGTTCCAGAGCGACTATTCGACTTTGAGTCGCGCCGGAAGTTGCTTTGTGGGTGAAACGCGATGACGTGGCATCCGCAGTGGAACCGAGTAGTGATAATTTCTGGAGTCTTATCAGTTCCTCCAGGTGGAAAGCCACGTCTACCTTGTTAGGTCCGATCACCTCGAAACCAAGTGTCGCGGAATCCTGATCAATCTCTACGATTACTTTGTCCCTGATCCTAGCTCCAAGATCTTCTAATAAATTATTAGCTTCGTCTGCGAAGCGACTGACATCGCTGTGTAGGAAGCGACCTGGGAAACGTAGAGTCACTTCCACGGCCTCTACAGGAGTTGGTACTGGAAGTAAATATGAATAATTAATTATTGAAAAATGTACGGCCATTTTGGTTGTTTGTTTCTCATTGACTTCTTCAGGGATACTCACGACATATTTGGGATCCTTGCAAAAATGGTTCTGACCCAGCCAATTGATTTCCAGCTTCATCTACGCACCAGCAAGTCTCACCAACGCATTGAGTAGGTTCGTATCTTCCTTGCCTGTCGCAAATAGCGGGTACGTGACCTTTATCCTTCATAGCTTGACACCTGGTGCCCAGGACTCTTCTGACTTCCCTTTCCTCCGAGCCAGTACTCAAAAAAGCAGTCTCCATGTAAGCCTTGATCTCTGGATCAATATCCATCGGACCTCTTCCTCTTCTAGATTGTCTGAAGTTGCACTTTGGCTCCGGTCCCCTGGTCAAGGAACCCTTGATAGGTTCGCCACGTTTGTCAACGCACCAACAGACGCCAACGTGTTCCAAACACTGAACAGGTTCCCAGCCACCAGTGTCGGCATTGCATCTTGGTAGGAAAGTAGGCTGCTTCAGCCTCTGGGACGTCTTCAAGTTCCTCTCGCGGAGTCTCTCGCATTGGGACAAAACAGGGCAAACGGTGTCGCAGACTAGACGACTGGAGAAATCATTGTGGCCAATGGTGCATTCTGTCTTCTGACGACACTCGTTGCGTTCCGGATCAAAATACCAGCGATCAGTCCTAGTGACGTTCTGTCCAGGTGCGCAGGCTGTCTTCTGGGGTGGCTCGAAACAGACGTCTCTGGGTTTTGGACAGCAGACGGCGTACTCGTCCAAGGGCGACAGTTCGCACTTGTGTGTTGACGGACAATGAGATCCATGAGGACCGCACGTCATGGCTGTACCATCCTGGGCAAGAAGTGGTGCACCATTTGGACAAGGATTGTCCTTCTTAGGAAGACAGACTGGCACAGGAGGACAGGGTGGATCGCTGCAAGCGACTTCGACCATTCGACAAGCTTCATTCTCACCACGGCAGGTCACGCTTTTGCAAGGATTTCGACAGGAACATGTTGGACATCCTGTTTCTGGATCCAGATCCAAACCGTCAGGACAATTGAGTGCGCAGTCTATTTCAGGACAGTGAAGAGGAGTGTTGCACTTGGGTACGATTCCCTCGATGACTCTGGTGCCAGCTGATTCGCGACCCTGGTCGTCCACGCACCAGCACATTCCTGCATGGCACTGTACTGGTTCAAAGGCGCCATTGGCGTCGCACCTGGGAATGTACAATCTTCTGGCTGGTTCACCAGACTCTCTAGCTGCGTGTTCAGCCAGGGCTCTGGCGTGTTGACAGGCTGTGGCTACTACTGGTGCTACGCATTGCGTTCCACATCCTGTGGAGCAGCATTTGTCACGTCCTGTACATTCCTGGTCACTGCTGCACTTCAGTTCGCAGCTTGAAGAACTAGGTACCAGATAAGGACACTGTCCTGGTTTGGCTGTCAGGCATGCTGGTACTGGTGGACAGTATTGACCTGGACCACAGTTCACGTCCACCATGCTACAGGCTTCGTGAACCCCACAGGTAACTTCCTTGCAAGGATCTCGACAACGGCACTGCTCACAACCTGAAGGATCCAACTCGAAGCCGTAAGGGCAGTTCAGGTCGCATTTTGGACCTTTGCATAAATTCAAAAGTTCTGTAATCTCTTTGCAATCAGGCCATTTCGTTAGATTACTCTTCAGGGGCACGCCATATTTATTCACGCAGGTACACGTGTTCCCGTGACATTGCAGAGGCTTGTACGATCCATCTGGTTCGCAAATTGGTGATGGGATAGCTAGTGCCATTCCTTCCCTAGTTCCTTCCATTCGGTCGTTAAAGTCTCGAAGATATTCGCACACTGATCACAAAAATTATATCCAATTCACAAAATCTCCTCTATAATACATTCCAAGATTTGTCTTGAGTGATTGTACACTTACTGGTAGGTGGCTTCATGGGGTAGTTCGTCGCTGCGCAGCATACGGATTGTCCAGCATCCGGTACCATGGTACACTTGTGACCATGAGGGCAAGTTCTGTTGCCGGAACAGGTGACAGCGTTACCTTCTTCGTCGCTCAATGGTGCACCGGTGATACATGGGCTCTTGTACGTCTTCTTTGGTTTGCATTCTGGTTTACTTGGACATAGAAAATCTGGACAGCCATCCTCACGACGTAGGACGCATTCTTCTCCTACCGGACAGGGATACCTGGGGTTTAAAAAATTACTGCGTTAAAATTCATGGGTTCGCATAGGTAAGTAAAGAAGAAATATATTTTCTTTATTTCTTACCCTTCGCAAGGGTTGTCGCATTCGCACGTAGGACAACCGGAAGTGTCTGTTTTGAATCCATATTGGCAGACCTGAGCGCATTGCTGTGGGGAACAAGAAGATGGCAGCGATCTAGCCTTGGCTATTGGATTACACTGAACTTTCTCAGATGGTCCCATGGATCCGTCGATTTTTCTTCCTTCGGTATCAACGCACCAGCACACCAAACCATTTCGAGAGCATTGTCTAGGTTCGTATCCACCACCTGGAACAATCATTGCGCAAAATATTGTTTCAATGCTATATCATCATCCATGTAGGTTTCATTTAATATGATCCTACCTTCGCCACACTGTGGAATATAGCCGCGACCCTGACGTTCAGAAATACTCAATAATTCAGCGAGCATTCTATTCTGATGACAGGCACTAAGACCAGTCGGAGCCGTACAGAATCCACCACCGCACCTTTCGCTGGCGCAGCACTTCTGTGGAGCTGGACATTCCAGGTCGTGTTGACAGGCAGATCCACAGATGGGTGGTTCATCGACTGGACAAGTTCCTGGTCGTTTTAGATTGATGCTGGATGGACAGCAGACTCCGTATTCCTGACCAGGTTCCACCAGACACCGGTACAAGGGTGGACAGTTTGGCTTCCCTGGTGAATCACCGCAGAGGAAGGGTCTTGGCGAGTCAGTGATCTGCAGAGGTTCCCCAGCTGGACATATCGTAGCAAGAGACTTGGCTTTTCGGCAACTTGGAATAGGAGGACACGGAGGTCGGGAACAGGACACGTCAATGAGCTCGCAGGATTGACTCATTCCTGGACAAGTTATACCCCTGCAAGGATCCTTGCACTCGCACCTGGGGCATCCTGAGTCTGGATCGATCTGCAAAATAGGAGACTTTACTATCATCCGTCCATTTCAAACTACCAGATGATGAGATACTCTAAACGATACAGTACCTCAAATCCCAGAGGACACAGCATGCGACAGCTGTGAGCTGGACATGGTCTAGGATTGTCGCAATCTACAAAATCCCTACCAGCTGCCCTGGTACCAGGTAGTTCATCCCCATACTCGTCGACGCACCAGCAGGACTTCTCCGGAGCGTCGCACTGAATTCTCTCAAACTCCCCAGTCTCATTGTTACACTTGGGTACCAGCTGAGGCGGAGAATTTGGTCCAAGTGCCCGAGAGCGTCTAGTCGCTGCCAATGCCAATTGTTGACAGCCTGTCAACTCGGCAGTGACACACCTGAGACCACAGGCGGTACTGCAGCACCTTTCATTTGGCGTTTGACATTCGAAATCATTCTTGCAGTCTGGTGCTCTGGCCGGGCAGACGTTTTGCTCCTGGAAGGCTGGACATCTCCCGGCAAGCTTCAAGGATAGATCTGTAAAAGTAAAATCAACCGCTGACACACTTCGTCAATCCGATGATCCGCCTAGGTGAAGTCGGGGGGCTTAGGAGGACGTGTCGTCGGTTACCTAGGTGGAGTAAGCACCAGGAAACAAAAATAGCCAGAGTCCAGATAACGGTTCCTTGCATCCCACTGCCACACTTACCACACTTATCCAGGTACTCGAGCACGTTCGACTCCGTGGTAGCAGCGCGAGTCAGAGGTTTATTCGCCGACTACGCGGTCTTCCGAAGCAAAAAGGTTGAAAGAGGAAAGGACTAGGAAGAGAGGTGACGTCTTAAAATGCGCATTTTCTCAGGTAGCCGGGTAACCATAGTCACGCAACTACTGCGCCATTTTATAAATCCGCGTTACTTGACTCATCGACGATTAGTTTGACCCGATTAGGAATCCACGTAGGTGTACCAGTCATTTTGACCAATTACCCTTTTTTCAATGACCTTTTTACAATTTATACGTCCCCTGGTATCGGTACCAAAAACCTTAGACAAGGAGGAAAAAATTGCTGGACAAAAATTTCGAGATAAAAATTTCTCCACGTATTCTCTTATCTGGTAGCCAGGAACCAGGTTTGGTCTGAACTCTGACTTTCTAGCGAAAGTGCTATCACGTCGTTGAAGAAGTGTCCCGCGTGTCAAGTAACTTTTTCTCTTGATTTAACGTTTTAGCGTCGCGAGAGTCGATGGCAAATAGACTCAGCCAATTAAACGGATAATAATTTTAAAATTCCAATAAACCGTCAAGTCGATGACAAATAGACTTAACCAATTAAACGGTTAATAATTTTAAAATTCCAATTAACCGCCAACTCGACGACTCTCCTCAATCATAAACTTCGCATCGGAATGTCAAGTGAAAACGAAATATTTTTTTAACTGAAAATATTACCCCGTGCTATTCCCTTCGGCGCCAGCAAGCGACTCTTTCAAAATGCAGAACGAGTTTATGCGACGGCGAAACTTGGCTTCTTTGTGCGCCAGAGAAATTTCGTATAGCTATAACGATGCTGCAATTTCCCATTGTAATTTCAATGCGTGTAACGACAGCCATTCGATGCGCGTATCGATTCTGGGCTAGTCTGATCGGATTATAAAATTCCATTCACGATTTTCATTTTAGGAGTGGTTATGAGTATAGCATATATATATATATCCTTTACAAATTATATACGTATAGCCTATATACATTTGTCATTCTATATACTAATAACAAGCTTGTCGTTATAAGTATGTCGATATGTATTTCAACCTCATACTTTATATATATAAACACTTGTATGTCAACAGATATAATAATACTGACCAGCAGCGCCATTTTGTATACTGAAATACGTACAAGCAGTGTATAGGTATAGGATACTGTTATAACTCGACATCGTTTTCCGAATTCGCGTTTCGGGGACACGAGAGAGTAGGCGAGAAGTGCGACGAATTGGCGGCTCGAATGTGCCAGAAAAAAGGTAGAAAGAGAAAGAAGGAAAGAAAGAAAGAAAGAAAAAGTCGAGGATCACACCAAGAGCGACATAATGGACACTTATGAGAAGGTGAACGTATATGGAATCTCCATTATTCGAACTGAGAGAAAATCATTTAGTTAGCGATGCTAGGCGAGACTTATATGCAAAAATATTAAATAGGAACTGGCCTCGATTTCTGATTCGCGTCGATATCCTGTTGTAACACATTGCGAATCGATAAGCCATGAAGTTCGCGTAATTGATAAAATAAATAGAGAAATAGTATGGTAATGTTTATCAGATTCTATTTCGTATATTGATGTAGAATTTCAATACTGTATATTGCATATGTATGTATATGTAGTACTAAAGAGACGTTGATCTTTCGCAACAATGCTAATAGCGTTTAATCGTAAGTCTCATTGTTACGTAAGCTGGTAGTTACGATAAAAAAGATTCTTCGCTAAATTCACGTCACGCGTTCTCTCGGTACAATTATCAAGGCACATTTCGACACGCAGAACTTGTGTGGATGGATTTTCTTTTTTTTAACCTCTCATGGATATCCTTGCCATTGTTTGGTAATTCGTTAGAGGAAGTGACGTAGGCAACGTCAATGCCTCGTTATTCCTTTCGATAGACGTTGCGTGTTATCAGTCGCGCTTGACTTACCAGCTACGGTTGGCCGTGTCAGGGAGAGTAAAAGACAAGTGGATGTCACCCACAGAACGGCGCAGGCAAACCCCCCGTTGCAGAAATCACGTCGCATCCTCAGGGCATCCAGTGGTTTTGGATAAACTTGTCAGAACCTGTAACCTGTAACAATGGATGGACTACTTAGAGATAAGGATAAGCATGGTTGGTTTCTAATGTGCAATGTCGACCTTTCAATATATTTTGAAGTTAATGGAGAATACTCCTGACGTCTAGAGGCCTATTTAAAATCTCTTTGGAGATTATTATGAAGCTAGGACTCTTTTGAGAGTCACTCAAAAGCTTCGGATTGACTTAAACGAAATTGGATTGGATTCTTGGATGCAAAAGGATCGACTAAGCAGTGATAAAGATTACTGAAGCTGCTACGACGGTCCATGGAAAGAATTGTGTTTGGTATTAAGTTAAAGAGTTACTGGAGTGACAAGGATTTTTAAAGCTGAAAAATCATGGTGCTGGATGCTTTGAAAATCTTTGATTGTATAACCTAAACTTTCAGGGAGTCATTTAAAAGCCACCCTAGGCAGAACCTTCTGGATAACAATGGTGGGTTGACTTATTCGTTATGCCAAGCAGAATATTCTAATGCATTCTCCTACGTTATTCATGAGGCAAGGTTCGTTCGTGTAAGAAGATCTTCAAATTCTATTTCGTCTCTTCCATATCGACTTGGAAACTCTCACGGTAACTTCTTTCTTCCTCCTACTCCTTCTGTTGTTCTAGCAGTCTCTAGAGCTCGCTGTCAGCGCATCTAATTGAGCTAAATATCTTCTGTGTTTCAGAAGTAAATGTTTTTTCACTGAGCAACAGGATAAACTTTGCCAATGGAGTGTTATCCTAAATTAGCTGCACTTGGACTGGTCTCCTGCAGAGAGGAAAGAGTAAACAAGAAAGCATCGTTGCAGTGGGAAAGTCAAGCTTGACTTCAGAATGGATTGTGGAATTGCATTATTCATAAGAACAGTCCCTAAAGTCTGTCCCATGGCTGGGCCTTGGTTAATGTAAATCAGAAGGAACGCCAACGTGGAGATAATCATCCTGGATTAAAAATTCAGGATCGAATTCCTACGTTTTTCAGGGTCAATGATCCAGAGTTATCCTTTCTTACTGAACGAACGGATCTGTATTAAAATAATAGGAACTTCTCTTTTACACTTAAATGTAAAAATCATCTTTCTCTTTAGAAATTACTTCCTTGACTTCTTCTCAACGGAGCCGGTATATACTCATCTTGCCCTAAATGTCAAGAGACACGATCACCGGTTCAATACCGGGACCGGATGTGGGTCAGTTCGTCACTCGTGTTCCTTCCGGGTCGATGAAGCACCTCCTGGTACCACGAGGTAAGGAACTTTCTATTGTCATGTAGACAAAACCCCATCAGACATCCTCGACTGCGTCATCGGCGCGCAACTTTCATAAAGCACCATTTAAAAAAACTGCGAAAGTCTTGGCTATACTTGCTTTTCTGGCAATGGAGAGAAAGAGGTCTACCTATGAAATCAACGTCATCAGGACCATCATTCGTCATTGGATTTACCATGGCGAAGTCTTTCATGAAATTCCTATTATGCCTTCTACAACGTTCAGAGATCCTATTGCGATAAAGTTTCTAATCCAAATATTGTGAAACTTCAAATCCATCACAGATCCTAATGCACAGCTGGGAATTTAATTGAAATGATCTCACGATGCATTCAACATTCCCATTGGCTCCTGTGGTTTCGAATGACTGTATTGTTTCGAATCGAATAACGTAAACTAGGTAATTCTATCTGCCTAACTGTCAATGATAATACGGATGTTGATAACAATTTTCTATGCTATCTCGTCTTTCCCTTGAAATAACACTAACGCGCTTAGAGTTTGATAAAGCAAGATTCGGTATTATTTATTTTTATTTACTAACTAATTAATTTTTTTTAAATTCCATCAATTCTATTATTACCAATTGACTTATATGACTCATCTCGTTATAATCGACTTTCTTATTAGTGTAAGTGTCTCCTTTAATGACTGGCTGGAAACTTTAAGCACTGCTGACCATTTTTTACGTCGAGAATTCAACGTTCACACTATACATATATATCTGTAAAAGTAAGTTCACACTTGAGACACTAAAAGAAGTCTTTTTATTCTCAACCTAAGTGGTCCTAACTGACGTTACACTTGCCGTTACGCCTTGCGGTACGTTTCACAAAACTTTAAATCCGACAAGCTTGAACTATTGTATTTAGAAAAACGGAGCAGAGTCCTATAGTTCTCCATAACTGATAAGACGAATAATAAAAGTAAAAAGTAAAAGACCACGTAGCATTTTCTATTCTAATCAAACTTTTCCAATTACTAAATTCATTACTATGTCTATACAGTTTATAATATAGATTGGAAGTTCAATCTTGTTTGCGGTAACCCAGAATAGTAAACTTTTTGCTCCTAAATGGTCAATCGTCGAGCCTATAGGTAATATAGTTGCTAATCGAACAGGCCTAGAATACTATTACTATATATTACTACGTCTATACAGTTTATAATACAGATTGGAAGTTCAATCTTATTCGCGGTAACCCAGAATAGTGAACTTTTTGCTCCTAAATGGTCAATCGTCGAGAGTATAGGTAATATAGGTGCTAATCGAAGGGGCCTAGAGTAGGTCAGAGCCGGAGTACACAGTGTGAACATGTATGAATACAGTAGCGCGTTCCAGTGTTATAGGTAGAATGCGTTGCAGGGAATTGGTGTCAGTAACTACACTAGAACGGCTGTTGTTCCGATCTGGTTAACTTGCTGATATAACATTTCAATTTCCCATAGTGGGATGCTGGTTGCTACCGTTAACGATATTATCCTAGATAACGGTGGCTGGAACTTGTGCGATTTGGAACGTTCATTGAGATATGAAACCAGAGTGCATGGCGTAGCAGTAAAACTTAAAGAACAAATAAGAACTATATAAAATTATAAGCATGATTTAAGATTGAATAATAATTTGATACTAGTGGAAAAAGACGCTTATAATTAGATATTATCAATGACAGTGAAATTTAATAAATGAATGGAAGCACGCTCTGATTATTATAAATAAGTGGCTGTTAGTCTTAAATTAATTGATTATATCAAAATACGTTTACAGTGGATTAATGATGGGGGATAAAAGTAATTGAATGATTGTGACTCACTTTAAGTTTGATTATCCAAAAAGAAAAAGCACCAGTGCACACACGACCTACTTTCGAGTTAATCGATGGAAGTAAAGATTCTTTTGATCGAACAGAATGATTGAACGATTATTTAATTAATAACTAACAATTCACTGGGTTGTAGATTTAATCTGAATTTAACCACGCTCGCAAACACTATGCTTGCTCACTCCGCATCGAATGACGGCTGAGGACTGTCCTGACTCGAAGCTTCGGCAGAGCGTGCTCATATGATGACCCCCTTCTATGATACTCGTGGCTCCGTGGATCTACGCCACTCTTCTGACCGGGATGATGATACCGACCACCAGGAAGGGGATGGGTCGCAAGTCTCATTCGTGGAATAAAAATCATTTCATCAGGTGTCATTGATGATTCGTACTTGGAGAAATTAAAATACGTTGTTAGAAAGGTAGAAAAGTTCGCTTACAATTTGACAAAGAGATTTACTTTAATATCTGAACTCCTGGCGATGCTTCCAGGTATCTCAACGGTATCGTCACTCCAGGTTGGATTCCCACGAAAACAGGAACTTTGAATTTCCGGTTTGCTTACTCCTGTACTTTACGGTACTTCCTGCGGAAACAAACCAGAATCAAAAATAAGTTGAATGCACTTGTATACGAGTCACAGTGCATTCGGATCGTAGGATCGGATGACGTAGTAGAAGGAACGGGGTCTGGTTCGGCATTCCTAGGTGCCCCGGGGCGCAAACCAAGAGCCGTCAAGAGGAAAGGCCCAGTGACCGACATTCCCATTCTCATTCTTCCTGATCCTGCCTGCGTTCCGATAGCGCGTTCCGATCTGCTCAAGGAATCATCTGTTACGCCATGATAAGATAAATATAATTTTTTTAACAAAAATGGCCAATTCTGTCCACGTGTAAATATTCTTCATCTCCCCAGCTTATTAGATGCCGTAGCAGCTACGTGTGACCTCAGTACGTGAGAGACGATCGATAAACAATTTCCCTGATTTGGTTAGCTGGGCGAGGTGAAACGTTATTACCGTTAATTGCAATTACCAAGGGACTTCGTGTCAGTTGGCAACATTGAAAATTTCACGCTAACATACCCCGCCCTCCCACCAACTAGACTGAACGATCCTACGACCGGAAGAGACTTCCTAGTTACCAAAATACCGGAAGGCATACTTCCCTGACTACCTATCATATTTACATAGCAGCTGCAAGCCAAATACAAGCTACCTCCTCCACCAACGTTCCACTGCTCCTCGGACACGCTTCGATGACTCTTTCAGGAAGCCCAACAAGGTTCCTGATCCGACGCGATCGACTATGCTTTGCGATATCCGTGAAGGCGTAAAAACCGTGTCACTGACGCTTCATAGAGGTGACCCGGGATATCATCGTCGGCTGAGACCTCAATCTTGTCAGAAAGCATCGAAACGTACAGACAAACAGTAGCTGTGTCAACGTACACTAACCTATAAATCAAATGAGAAACTTATGAAAGAGTCTATTGTTAGACTCCAAGGAAACTGGCACGATGAATGATTTTTGGTAAAGACAGAACAATTCTACTTTTCTCGGTTGAAAGATCCTGCTGTATACCGATATCGATCAATGACCCGACCGATTGATCGATCGGTCAATGCCTGGGATGTTGTTCTGGTGGATGATGCATGTCGTGTTCTTTTTTTTTAGGCTGTGTAGGCCGGTAGGACACGCCTGACGTCACTGAGGTGGATGCCCCCGGACACGATATGCGTATAGAAAGTGCGACCACTCACAAGGAAAGGCTCTCCCTCGTACAAACGAAGCTACGCATTCACGCACTTTTACCTACACACTCGTTCAGAGTATTCCGAGACTCAAGACCCACGCCTTGTGTTCCTTTTTCTTTATGCATCGTCTACTTCTTCCCCAGCAGATGAGCAACCCTAGGACTTTTTTACGGGATTTCCTAACTCTTGATTATACAGCTCTCTGCACGGTGCAGTACTCGGTACCGTTTCGCTCCTTAAGAAGGATGGGATTACGCAATCTCTTGGTTTCGTGGGCATGCAACTGTACTTCCTATTTCCGACCTGGATTCCGTCATCTTGTCGATAACGTAAAATGGGAATTCATTCGGTTGATACTGAATTCTTCTTCCTGGTTTACTCGGTTTTTATTCCGGAGAAAATTTGCGTGACGTAAGAGTGTCTGTTTGGAATTTGTCGATTAGTTTGAGGATTAGGATTAGGCGTTTAACGTCTGAAATGACGCGGATAACCTGTTGTCTTTGTTTGAGGTTTTAACAAATGTAGATCATGGCTCTTAGCATATACTCATCCGGAAGGTCTTGCGCTAATCGCGTTACAGCATGACTTGTTTTGTTTTTCTATTTTTTATGAATAATTAGTCAGGGTCGTAGTGTATGGCGGTTGATGTGGGTACGAAACCTTCATGGATTATGCTTAAATGGATTCATGTTTATTTAAAGACGACATTGAAGATAATATTCCGGTTTGAAATCATTTAAATACTCTGCATTGTACGGAGCATTTGGTTACTCCGGATGATAATTAATGTAGATAATGGGTTTCCTTATGAGATTACTTTCCAGCAGTTCGTGGAAATGGGGCGAATACAAAGAATATGAGAAAGTAAGAATCGTGTTTTTATTGCTTGACTAAGGTAAAATCTTTGGAAATCTTAACGTCTTCGTGAAACTGTAGATCTTACACCGGAAATGAGGAATTATGGGGTTTCTATCAAATGAACAATGGATCTTCAGTATGCGTGCACGTTGAATATTCGCATCGTGATGTAAAATTATATGTATTAAGAAAAAAGAGTATTCTTTTCTCTTTTATTTTATTATGGAATTTTCTAATTATTCTTCGAGTTGAACACGGACGGTGTTTATGCGCAGTGTGGTCGTTTTTTCGTTTAGCAGTGCGCACGTGCTTCCACGTATGTCACAGTGTCGTGCATAACCTCCCGGACGAAATAAAAACTGGGAGTTGATTCTATTTGATTTTTAAAGTGTTTTTGGCTTAGATAATACAAGTGGAAGTTTGAGAAATTGTCAAAATGGTGTCCGTTTTGAATACGGTGGACACCGCTCACGAGGACATGATCCACGATGCGGAAATGGATTACTATGGTTTAAGGTTAGCAACCTGTTCCAGTGACAATTCTGTGAAGATTTTTGATTTGAAGAATGGCACGCAGAGCTTGGTGGCCGATCTTAAGGGTCACATAGGTCCAGTCTGGCAAGTTGCCTGGGCTCATCCGAAATTTGGCAACCTTTTGGCTTCCTGCAGTTATGATAGGTATAATCTGGTATGAATATCCTACGGAGTCTTTCTTATTAGATCTTACTATTGTTTATCAGGAAGGTCATAATCTGGAAAGAACTTGGGGAATGGACGAAAATTTATGAACATACGAGTCATGATTCTTCTGTCAATTCCGTCGCCTGGGCACCCCATGAATTTGGACTTATTCTGGCTTGTGGTAGCTCCGATGGCACAATATCCATTCTCACGAATAATGGCGATACCTGGGAAGTTCAGAAGATTCCTAGTGCTCATACTATTGGTTGTAACGCAGTTAGTTGGTGTCCTGCCATAGAGCCAAGTTTCGATTCCAATTCGCCTCATCAGAGAAGCGGACCAGTGAAGAGGTTAGCTACTGGAGGCTGCGATAATTTAGTTAAAATTTGGAAAGAAGAAGGAGACAGATGGATCGAAGAAAATAAGCTGGAAGCTCACAGTGATTGGGTACTATACTTATTTCGAATGATTCCTGAAAAATAATCTAACAGTTATTTAAGAATATTAATCGTTATCACAGGTGAGAGACGTAGCCTGGGCTCCAGCAGTAGGACCGCCAAAAGCTGCTTTGGCGTCCTGTTCTCAGGATCGACGCGTGGTTGTCTGGACTTCAACCGATTATATAAGCTGGACGCCAAACGTCTTGCACGTCTTCGACGATGTAGTTTGGAACGTCAGCTGGTCCCTTACAGGAGGTATTCTGGCAGTTAGCGGAGGAGATAACAAAGTATCTCTGTGGCGTGAGAATTCCGAGGGCCAGTGGGCCTGCATTTCTGAATTAAACAAGGGTCAAGGAAACCTGAATAACGCAGATCAACGAGCTCTATAACCCCCTATCACTTAACGCCGAATTCCACTAATAACAGTGAAATGTATCATACAAAAGGTTCATATACATAAGCAAGACTAAGTTAAAATAAAAAATCCTAGCTGTTTTATAAAAATTAATAATCCGCCATAATTTTTCCACTATCCCCTCACTACTTGGAGGAACGGGTCTAAAGATTCGAAAAGACATTTTGTGAATTCCATTGTAAACTATTATCCTTCAGTGACGTAATTTCGTGCAATAGCACATTACAATACATTCTTGAATGTGAAAATATGCAAAATAATGAGACTGTACAATTATAAAAATTCGACAATACAGGACGAATTCAATTGAAAATATCTTTACAAAAATGTACAAAGGCTTCTCTCTTTGTCGAAAAAGAATCTATACCGGTGACAGAGCTAAGAGATAAATGATAGCAAAAAGATTAAAGAAACTTTGTACAATCGAACCGCGGTTCATTCTTGAGTATATAAAGAAGCAGCGAAAACAATATCTCTCTTAATTGCTGTCGAGGCTTCCTCCATTTTTTCCTTAAGTACAGGGTCGCCGATTATTACAGCTGCGTTCTTCACGTCGCGCAGAGTCTCGTTCAGCTGCTGAATACACCTAACAATAATTCCTTCCTGCACGTCTGTTAGTTCCATAATTTTTGTAAATGGTTCTTCTCGTGCCCACTCGTAGACGACCTCCACCAAGTTAAAATTCAAAGGTTCGGTCGGGTCTACGCCAAATTCCTTTTCCACTGACACAATAGTGTCGTATACCTCCGTCAAAGCTTTACAACTCTGTAAAATTATCGATTGGTTAATTATAAGCGTTGAATTTCAACTATCCGAGACATATACCTTTTGCAACGTCTCCAAATGACTAGGAAGTTCAAGCTGCTCGTTACTTCTTTGCTGATAAACAAGCGCTGATAGTAGAGCAGCTATCTCTGCTGGTGGTAAAACAGTCAGGACGTTCCTGAAGACCAATTCCGTGATGAGCAGCTCGTGGGTGCCCATTTCCAAGGCGACTCTACCCTTTAGTGCCACTAGGACAAAAAATTATTCATTATTTAAAGCAGCCGCAGTCAATCTTTTGAATCTCTAGATGAACATATTTAAACCTGTATGTCCATCAGCTGCGTAAAATAAATTATGTTTCCAGTACGATGGATGATTTTTCAGAATACAAGAATAATCATGCACCGATAACCCTCTTACCTCTTTCATCCTGATCTATGTATCGAAGATGCCTCAGTACTTCTACTCTGTTCTTGTAATCTGGATAAAACGTTAGACTCTCATCACTCAGTGCAAACTGAAGTTTTGCTCTACGGTCCTCAAGGTCCTTTCTTAAGAAAACAAGCTCGAACTGTTCCTCAAAGTTGACAATATCTCCGTACTTGAAACTACTTAATTTCCTTTTCAAGTTCTCCAGATACGTCATATTCGTTAAAAGTTCATGATCATTCACACTCATATCTGTATAGGGTAAAAGAATCTCAGGATTCGCTGCAGCATTTAAGGATATCGTTGTCAGTTCCTGTATGGCTGCTTGACACGTAGGACCAGGTGGAGTGTCCCTATAGAAATAAAAAAGGTTTAAATTAATTATTAAAAATTCCTACAAAGCTCCCACAGCATCTTAACAGTATCCTGAAGCATACTTGAATCTTGGTATCTGACGTCTCTCCCAGTCACTAATTATTAAATTACTATCAATCTTCATCGTGCAACTTGTAATTTCCAATATGTCATCCGCAGGAATCTGAAGAACTTGATGGGAAGCGACTCCCTCAGGAACGAATAATTCCTTCTTGGTTAACGCAATCATCTTGTACAAATTAACAGGCTTGAGATTAGATTTAGGTTCCGAACCTGGAGCCTCCAGGTTGATATCATCGCTTGAGGATGTCTGTTCAGGATTGTCCAGCACCAGTACCTTGTACTGTACATCTACACCCTTTGGTATAACGCGCAACAGAAGAGCTAGCTTGTTATAATGATGCATATGTGATATAATCAGGATCCTGCCGACGGTTAAAGCCTTGGAGGGTTTCTTCATGGCGAGCATCCGGGGCTTCAATGACTTCAACTCCTGAATATATTCCTTGGCTACGGTATAAAATTCGGCTAGCTGCTTCTGAAGGTCACTCAGCTCTGGCAGGTCTGCCAGTTGTTTCTCTATGTCGGTCAGGTCGTTCTTGAGTTTCTCCTGCTTCGTTACCAGTTTTGATTCCTTGAAGGATCTTCTCATCATCCCCTCTACAGTAACAGCTTCACTGACTCTTCGCAGATTTAATATCATGGAATAGGTAACTCGGAATTGAGACTCTAGATTCTTTGGTTCACCGCACATTATATTCTTCAATTCCAGCGGAGAAGGAATGTCCTTCTTACACATTATTATCACAGTTCCTGTAGGATCCAAACCTCGACGACCAGCTCGGCCAGCCATTTGGATATATTCTGCAGGATACAAAGAACGGAATCCAGCACCGTCGTATTTTCTTACAGAATCGAAGACGACGGTACGTGCTGGCATGTTGACGCCCATGGCGAAGGTTTCAGTGGCAAATAAGAGCTGAAGTATCAAAAGCCTTAATTAAATAGTAATAAAATCACTAACTGATTAACTATCATTATAAATTAGTTGCAGTACCTTGACCGCACCAGTCTGGAACAATATTTCTACAATTTCCTTAAGTATTGGCAAGATTCCACTATGATGCACTCCGATACCTTTCGAAAGGTACATCTGCATCTTCCTGACTTGTGGCAGCATTATGTCTGATTCTTTTAAACGTTTTATACACCGTGTAAAGAATGTGTTAATCGATTGCTTCTCATCTTTCGTTGTCAAGTCAACAGACTCCAGTGCCTCTGCATTCTTGTCACAGCGATTCCTGGACAAGGTAAACGCGACTACGGGCAATTTATTCTAAGGAATAAAACAGTTCTTTATTACAATGTTTCATGGTTACGACAGAGCAGGTTAAGATATTGGAGAGTACCTCACTACGAAGATGATCTATAAAAGCTAGCCACATTGTTTTTTCTTTATTCTGAGGATTTCCGTCCTTCTTATCCATAATTGGTTTTGTGTTTCTACGAGTATCTGGACCGTGAGAACCTTTTTTCTCTTCTGCAGCAGCTCTCGCTGCCTTGGCTGCGTTGTATCTGAAAAGGATATTCTCTTGTTCTTGTCCTAATAGTAAGTTAAAGATTATATAAGAAACAGCAACCTACCCCTCCATTAAAAAATCTCCTCCGCTGTTAAGAATCAAGAATATTTCATTCTTGGTCTTCTTACTCATACCGGTATAGAGGAAGTGTTGCAATGGTACAGGTCGTTTCAGAGTACTTATCACGTACATCTTTCGTTTCTTTATTCGACCTACCCAATCGGCGAATACCAGAGGATTTGGTACAGTTGCCGATAACATAACGATATTAACCGTAGGTGGTAACAGAATCACCACTTCCTCCCAAACGTGACCTCGCTACAATAATGCAGGTCAATGATCAGGTTAAGTAAATCAAAACGACTCGTTTGCAGACAGTATACTCACGTCTTCATTATTTATATAGTGCACCTCGTCGAATATAACGTATTCCAAATCTCTGAGAACCTCAGAAGCGCAGTAGAGCATTGACTGAAGAATTTCAGTAGTCATAATCAGACAAGAAGCCGTTTGATTGATTTGAAAGTCGCCGGTAATTAAACCGACGCTGTCAAATTTATTTTTGAAATCGCGATACTTTTGATTTGAAAGAGCTTTTATAGGTGAGGTATAAATCGTTCTAAAATGGACAAGGGACGTTACATAAGATAATCAGGATTATGCGTTTAGGTTCACTTTGGTATAGACTTACCTTGTCATGTGCCTTTGACTCAAAGCAATAGCATATTCTGCTACTGTAGTTTTTCCAGCAGATGTGTGAGCTGCTACGAAGACATTGCAACCTTCCTCGAGCTTGATAACAGCCTGTTTCTGAAACGTGTCCAATTCATAATCGTACTTGAATGCTGGATCTGGAACCTTTTCCTCAAAGTTGGCCACGGGAATGGAAACATCAAGCATCTCTGCCCACTCGGTTTTCGTGTTCAGCAAGGCACCCGTAGATGTTATTTTCAAAACGGAACTGTCGGGTTTTGTGGGCACATCCGTAACATCGTCCAACTTCTTCAAGTCAATTTCCACATCGCTGCTGCTTGTTTCCTCTTTCTTTGTCTCGGAAGGTGTCGACCATAGTCCAATTAAATTCTCCTGCTCGTGAACCATTGCCAGTAAGTTCACTTCCTCAGATTCTACTTCAGGTTCTGTAGACTCTGGTGTTGGCGAAGCTGTCCTTTCAATTTCTCTATCTTTCGGAGTACAGTTATCATTCTTGAATTCGATGCCTGCGCTGAAGCCTTTGGCTAAGGTTCTAAGATTATTTTCAAAATCTATATCTACAGTCATGTTGCTCTTCGTTGGTTCTAGTTCTTCGAAACCACCAGGCCAGAATATACAATTACTTGCACTACCTAGTTGACATTTACATAATAAATTCCATTATATTATAATATAATGCAAGGTAAAATACTCGTTAGAAATTATAAAACTGTACGCACCTTTCACTCCTTCTGCGGGTGGTCCTGGTGCTCTGCTCATCGACATAGAGTTCCTTGCAGTCTCTCCTGCTCCTTGTAACACGACTTCCTTCATATCTTTTATACTGCCTGTTATAGGATCCCTGTCGAATCTTAAGGTCGTGCCTACAGGTGCTAAGTCAGAATTTAATAATGAGAGAATGTCAGGTTCTCTTGGCAAGTAACACTGTACATTTTCGACCCGGTGAATGGGCAACCTCTCAGGACACTCGATGTACGCCCGTAATTCGGATTTTATGTCGCTCAGTATCGGCGGTGGACCAAACGGTAACTGAAATAACAAAGTTATGCATTAATCATTAATATATTTTAATATCTATCTCTAAATACCGCAGCGAAAATTTGAACTTTTAAATTGGAGCGCAGATGGTGGCGCTATCTCTGTTATGGAGAAAATGCTAAATGGAGCAATATACACTTGTATGCTCCCAAGTGCCGTATGCTCCATAATTTTAAGATCAGTTTCTACACATTTCTCATATTGTTTATCATAAAAAAACCTATATATTTTGTAACTGAAGATACTGCCATAAATCGGAGTATAATTGGAAGAGGTTGTGATTCATAAAATCTGTCTTGTTGTTCCAATAAGCTTTAGTGGTTACAATAAGGATTCTCTTGTATAATATTTAATCTCAGAAATTACCTCCACGGTATATTTGCCTCTTGTGATGCTCATGTTTAAATAAAAATATTATTCCTTGAGCAAGGTTCGTGTTTCATCAATGTTTTGGAGCGTTCTGATCACGAAGTAAGATTAGGGAGGAGACGAATCTCTTGCCTGCCTGGCTTCAGAATGTGGGCCAATTTTCAGATCCTAT
>JARQST010000285.1:232812-263584 GCA_030142225.1 Pachycephus smyrnensis | reverse complement strand
ATAATAGATAAAGCGCCAAAACGGAACAAGACGCAACTACGTGAACAGTTTAGAGCAACAATTTCCATACTGACAATTTCGGACCAATATTGGCTTTAGCTTGACCCGTGTAAAATGGGCTTAACGGCAAGTTGGCACAGTGGGCGCGGAGGTAACAACGGTTTGTAGAGTGACCGACTGTACGACGAGGTCGGTAACCTACACTTCTCTCGTTAACTGACACGTTTACACGGCGGTTTATTCCGATTTAGTTAGTACTGATCTAACAGAATTGACAAATCACAGACATTTCTACTTCTAAGGTTCATTTGGGATTGATCAATTCCTTTAGATCAGTTCTATCTAAACCGGAATAAAACCGCCGTGTAAACGTAGTCACTGATGTACGTGACCATAAGATGTCTACTGTATTTACCTCTTGAGTCAACGTCAGTACTGCGAGTCTGATTACGTTGACTGAAGAGGTAAATAGAAGAAACATCTTATGGAATATGGTGTCACGCAAGTTTGAGTTTTCTGACACCCACAAATGGATTTTATCCATTGAAATGCTATATATAGATATATATATTTTACAGATCAGAATTGCGAGGCACAGAATACACGGGCATGTCTATTTTATATTCAGTCGAAGATGATTGTGTCTCACTTGATCTTCAGTCAACTTTATCAGTTGCCAATATGTTATTACCGTGATGGTTATTAATTACTTTTATAAAATTTCTCAAGTATGTCACAGATGGTCCTATGTGTAAATTCTTAACGTAGAAATCTATTCGTGCGCTATGATTACAGTAATGGTCGACCAAGTGTAATGATGGAGTTTCACTAGTATGACTCGTTGTAGATTTACAAAGTTTTTTTCAAAAACGTAGAAATTGTAAAGGAACTACTCCTTTTTTTTACTTTTCTGAGCGTTATATAGAAAAAAGGAACATGGGTCGACGATCCATAAACACCACTAAAAGTGGAAAGTACATGAATCCCACGGATCAAGCAAGTAAGTCACTTACTCAAACTAACCGTAATAGTATATTTATTTAAAATACTAAATGTTTGTTAACTTTGTATAGATTCATTATTTTATTTACAATTTTGTTGAGTTTAGAAAATTGTATCTTTGTAGTACTATTCTTTAGTCTTTATTATTTTGTTTATCATCAGGAAAAGAAGCAAGGAAGAAGGAATTAAAGAAAAATAAGAAGCAGCGTCAACTAGTAAGAGCTGCTGTACTGAAGGGTAAAGATCCAGCACAAATCATTGAAGAGATGGAAAAAATAGATCAAATGGGTCAGTAAGCAAACTATGTAATATTATATTGTCATGATAATATGTTTTAAGATTTGTAGTTTCTGTAAGTTTGCATCTTTGTTGACATAAATATGGTTTTAGAATACAATGTGATGCAGCCACCACCTTTGAATGAAAAGGTTCTTAAAGATAAAAGAAAGAAATTAAAGGAGACTCTGGACCGTGTCTTGAAAATGTATGTAAGTACAATATTCATAAATTATTACTTTATTCCTGGACTGGTAAGGTTCTTGAAGGCCTTAGACATATGATATATCATTTTCAAATATTATGCATTAATTGCTAGGCTAAAGATGACCAGGAAAAGTGGTCCGAATTGAAAGAACAACTTGTACAATATGAACGAAGACGAATTGATTTAGTTACCTATTTCGAGGCTGTAAGACATGCACAGCAAGTACAGGTTGATGAGATTCCACTACCTTCAGCAGCTAATGATATTTCTCGAATGTATCCAGGTTAGTTTTTTTTGATAAAGTCCGACTATGATAAACTAAATTCGTTCTTACAATGAAATTTGATTGTAGGGGCCCTTACATCACAGATCCCTCTACCAGAAATGCCACAACCACCAACTCATATGTATCCACCACATCCCCATTATATGCAACATCATCCTCTGATGAACATTCCGATACCACCAAGTATCCTGAAGAAAACAAGTGCATACACGTCATCTACTGCAATGCCGACTTTGGCACCAAATAAGGAACCTCCTGGTGTACCTCCGTATCCTCCACCTGATCTTTCCAGTGAGGATGAAGAACCTACAGATAAGGTAAAGATGTCTGCAGCTAATTTTATGTGACTATAGGTCAGAAGATAATTTGTTACTTTTTGCTGTTTGTAGGGCAAGGATCAAACACAGAAATCACGAACAATTAGATTTGCTGATGATAAGGAAGATACTCGACAAGAAACTGAAAACAAAGATAAGGAGCTGGACAGAGATAAAGAAAAGGACAGGGACATCGCCAAGGTGAAACCTACCACCTTACAGCAGAAGATGCTTGCTATGGCTGGTCAGGATATCGATCAATTCATGAGGGAAATGGAAGTGGTGCATAAGAAACGAGAAACCGAACGTGCGCAGGACCTTAACGCGCGATTGTCCTTGCTTGAAGCTGAAGCTGATGCAAAAGCTAATACTGGAAAGAATAGTAATAATGATACTGGGAAATCCGAAGAGGAGGATCTGGAACCTCCTGGTGCATCAGATCACACATCCTCTGGACATAATCAACAGCACTCGCAGCACTCTCACCAGCAACATCCTCATCAACAGCACCCTATGCCTCCTATGGGAATGCCACCACCACCTCTTCTATACAGACCTCCACCACCTCCAATGCACCTCCGGATGCCTCCACCTCCACCTCCGAGAATAGGCCTGCGATTACCGCCAGGTGATGAGAATAGATGTTTATTTTTATTGTCATTTAGAACAGTTTGATGAATATCTTTTTTTGTGCAGGTCCTCCACCAGGTATGCCGCGAATGCTGAGGCCAGGTCCACCTAGCATTCCTAGAATGCCACCACCACCTCAAATGCAAATTCCTAACATGACCAGCCTTGCAAACATGACCAATCCTCAGATACAGACACAGTCTACAGCAGGTTCACAGCCAAAGACACCAAATGTACTCTCAGCCGCCCCGCAGTTAATTAATCGCAAGGATAAGGATGGCAAGAGTGCCACCACAATAGAAGCTAAGCCTCAAATCAGAAACCTGGCCGCAGACGTGACAAGGTTCCTACCGACGTCGTTAAGGGTGAAACGGGATGATAGGAAAAAGCCTAGTAGTATGCCCAGATTAGCAGACAGAATAGCTGAAATGCAACCTAGAGCTACGCAACCTAAAACTAAGGACGACGCGTACATGCAGTTCATGCAAGAGATGGAAGGTCTTCTTTGAATTACAAGAAAATAGGAGAAAAATGTACGATACCTCCACTCTACTATTAATTAAAACCAGATAAGTTTCTTTAATTCAAATTGCTTGATTGTACCCACTCAATCCTGATCCTTATTACCTAATCTCTACTTGTTATGCATTATATATTTTTATCTGTAATTCCTGTACTCATAGTACAGTTAAAATGACGGGGAGTTCCCGTTCCTTCCTTAATAATGACAAATGAATGGTCGCATGTACTTTATGGCCGCTTTTAAAGTGTGATGTCGCCATTACTGTAGTAATCGCGTGGGGGTCACACGTACGTGGGACTTCTAAACAACTCCGGGGTGTAACTGGGCTGAGTGTAACATTAGAAAAGATTAGTAGCAACAACGACCAGCATCATTTGGGACAAGTTATTCATTCGTTTCAATAATATCTCTATGTTCCTGAATATATTTTATTAGTTTTTATGGTGGACGTTAGTACGTTCCCAACTCTGGCTACTAACACGAGTGTTTCAAGATGGCTGACTCGAATGAGAAGTTGTTGGCGGAACTCCTGAAAAAATCAGGAAACAACGTGTGCGCTGATTGCGGAGCAAAAAGTTAGTGAAATATTTTATTATTGACAAGCTATATCTCGATGATGGAAGGCATAGTGCATCCTTCTTGCAACATCTACATCAATATTTCACATTTGTATTGTCTTGCTTGCTTACCTTGGCTTCTATCCCTTACATGTTTTTCTGCATTGCTTTAACTGCCAATGAACAGCAAAGTTAATATATTGCTGAAATAAAATGCTAGTGGTCGTATCTTACTAGGTTCTGTCTAAAAATACATATTTTGGTTGTATTAATATGGCATTTTGTGCTTATCTAGGGTGCATAAGCTGCTTTCATTATTATAGTTTGGTATAGCTTAAATTTAATGGTACCACAAATTATTATATGTGCATTACTCAGAAATGATTCATGTACGTCAGCACTAGTTTGTTTTCCTGGTATTCGTGTTCAAATGAGAGTGGAGCACTTGTGGTTTTATAAACTGTGGTTTTCCTGCTTTGTGTACTTCCTTTTACTGGCATAAGCATCTCTTAGAATTTTCATGGTGTATCTGTTATAAGGTTTCTCCATTTTTCCAGATCCAGAATGGGCATCATACAATATTGGAATTTTTGTATGTACAAGGTGTGCAGGTGTACATCGATCTATGGGAGCTCACATATCCAAAGTAAAGCATCTCAAGTTAGATAGATGGGAAGATTCTCAGGTTAATAGGGTTCGGGAGGTAGGAAATAATGCAGCACGCCTTCGATATGAGGAACGTGTACCTTCTTGTTACCGTAGACCAAACCAGGATGCACCACAGTAAGTGCAGATTTCTCTAGAAGTTTTGCCATTAAGGCATTAGAAAGTAGTAAATTTAAGTAGAAAGTAGTCAGTTACAATAAAATTTGCCAGTATCGAATCTCAGCCATTATTAAAATACATTAAAATGCCAAAGCACCTTTGCATGAATTAAGATAAGTATTACAATAACTTATGTTTAATGAATCGGCAGAGTTCTGGTGGAGCAATGGATAAGAGCGAAATATGAAAGGGAAGAATTTTGTCATCCTGAGAGACAAAATCATTATGTATCGGGATTCATGGAAGGTTTTCTGATGAAGAGAGGTAAGGAAGACTCCAGATATCATCCTCGGAAGTTCGTGTTAAGCGAAGCTGAAGACACGCTCAAGTATCACGTTAAAGAAAACAAAGTAAGTTCCATATCACAGCCAGGAACGTCGAGAATTGAAGAAATGTAACCTAATTGTTATTCTTTTATGTAAGGAACCAAAGGCCATCCTCAGGATATCTGAATTAAACGTAGCCTTCGCACCAGCCAAAACAGGAATACAAAACAGCCTGCAAATCTCATTCATGAAAGATGGCACTACACGGCATATTTATGTGTACCACGAAGACGCGGAGGTGATAACAAATTGGTACCTTGCCATAAGATGTGCGAAGCTACATCGTCTTCAAGTGGCATATCCTGGAGCAACTGAGTCCGAATTACTATCCCAGCTGACAAGGGACTTTCCGCGTGAAGGATACCTCTGGAAAACCGGTCCAAGGCACTCTGACGCCTACAAGAAAAGATGGTTCACCCTAGATGGTCGTAAACTGATGTACCACGACGATCCTATGGTCAGTCGTCCAATCCTCTACGACGTTCACTTATGTAGATACATAGTTGAATACATTTAGGCCTAGTGTATAGTCTCGTTTTTCTACACTCTTCCTATTACCCTAAGGACGCCCATCCAAAAGGTGAAATCTTCCTGGGTCACAGTTCAGAAGGCTTCGCAGTCAAATCAGGTGTACCACCTGGTGCAAAGGATCAAGGATTCTCCTTTACATTGGAAACCCCAGATAGAAGTTTTCTTCTCTCAGCACAAAGTGATGACGATCGTGCCCAGTGGATGAATGTTATCCAAAAAGTCATAGACAAACCTCTAACACCACAGGATGCTACCGGTATTCATTTATCGTATACCTCATATGATTACGCTTAGAAATTCTGTTATATGTGAACTATATGTAATTTAAAAAAAATATTTTAGTTGCAGCACGCTTGGTAAGGAAACGCACAGCTAGTGGAACTATGAACATCTTCTCCTCGGCGAGGTAGGGCTGAACCCCTGATAGACGCCTAACCTAATATGCTAGTAAGCATCAAAATAGAGCAAAGACAAGGCCAAAATCGACCCCGGAATGATAATCGTAGACCTTTACTAGGTTAAGATTTTTCAAGTCCGCATGGTACAGTGAGGCTTTCTTATTACGTTCTCATTTTCCTTGTGAAAAATTGCATAGCACGCCATTTTTGATAACGTGTTCTGACACTGCGTGTTGTCGAGCGAATCTAGAAAGGAGTAAATGCGCTCAAAAACGCACAAACAAAATACCTTTTGAAATTGATATTTCAATAACGAAAAAGAGAAGATGAAGGAAAGCCAGGAAAATCTCTGAGGAAAAGCGAAAGAAAAAATAACACTACGTGTATGGGTACATGGAACATGCGAAGTAATTTACGAAACAAAAAATGGCTGAAACTGTAAGATAGATGCAGGAAGAAATCATTAAAAAAAAAAAGAAACGGAATAGCGAATTTTACGAGTCATGACTCTTCGCTGTTGTTATTGTTATTGTTGTTGTTGTGATGGTGATGATTATGATTATGATGATGATGACGATAGTCATAATAGGCGACAGGACAGGTCCCCACCAGGATTATTCATGTCCGGACAATGCTCAAAAAATAGACAAAAACAAAAAAGATAAGAAACTGCATGTTAAAGATCGTCTAGACGAACATATAAACAGGCAGGCAGGTAGACATTTCATATAGCAATAAAAATTCAGTGATCGCGAAGTAACGTGCCGAATTATTACAAGTGAAAAGAAAGAATAATTTTTTGTCGATATTTCGCGGTTTACATTACATGCATACAAACATATAGATAGTAGATATTTCGGAAAACTGTTCCTGTATTATATATATATACACACACACATTTTTTCTTTCATTTCTTCACTTCATTTTCGTCGTTAATATTATTCTTTATTCCATTGGCCTCCTGGACGGGATTTTAATGGCCGATATTGATTATAGGCTAATTAATTATTATAATCAAGAGAGGCTGGCTGTAAACAGTATATAAGAAGGTATATATTTATACATGTATACATATGTACAGGGTGAGTGGAAGTACGCGCCCTTTTTCGAATATTGTCCTTGCATTTGAAACTGTATACAGTTATTCACGGCAAACGCACCACCTGACGGTGGTTCTACCATAGGATTTAAATGCACAGGCTAACTTGAGGTGGTGCGTTTGTTGTGAATAACCCTGTATAAGCAGTCTTTGTTGTTTGACGACATTTATTCTCCGTATTTTTAAATTCAATAAATATATTTTAGGTGCGACGATACGTACTCTAACTCACCATATCGTTATACATACATATAGTCGGTTTACGAGTTCGATGTGCTTTTTGACAGATCGAAAACAATGAGGTTCTAGCAAGGCATACGTGTCATTGCATAAAATTTTTGGTACAAAAATGCACATTTTCTTTTCTTATTTTAGCATATATTTATGTTATTTTATGGAAAACCACGTGTGATTTGCTTAGGAATGCATTATTTGCGAACTGTCAAAAAACCACACCGAACTCGTGGACTGACTATACATACATACCAACAAACCTTACAATACGCGAGATATCTTTTTTAATTGGTAAATATAAACACATAAAAAAGAGAGTAAGGCCTATGAAGCTGTGTTCTCGAGCGACCGGTCCTTTTCTTTCTTTCTTCTTTTCAATCATCACTTATTTTCCTGTTTTCACTTTCTCGTTCTTCACACAAATTTGTGGCAACTAGTGGTAGAATATATATGTTGTTCATTTGCTCTTTCTTGTCTTCGATGTTTTATCTTGATAATAGAGACACGGTCCATAAATTCTATTGCCGAGTCACACGACTGATCTATTCTAAGAACTTTTTTTTAATCCGAAAATATTTGAGTAACGAAAGGAGATTGTACCAAGATAAATAATTAAAAAAATTAGTGAACAATTACAATGTATAAGCTGACAATGAATGAAGAGATTAGGATGGGATCAAGAAAAAAATTATTTAACGCGAGATTAAAGGCCACTTGAATATTTTTTTAATTCGTCCTCCCCCCTTTGTTCTTTCTTTCATTCGATCGAAACTCTTTTACCCTCTTCTCTCGTTATTTGCGAATTTTCGGAACGTATGTATAATAACTATAATGGTTATGATAATAATAATAAAAATAATATGTCACAAGATAAGAAAGTCATACAGGGTGTGCGAACAAAACTTTAAACAGATCTTCTGAGAATTATTTTCCAGCTAGACCTAAAATATATGAATACTAAAAAAGTGCTAATGATTTAATTCATAATTGATTTTGAGATGGAAACTTCTAGTGTTGATTATCAATTGAGGATGTCGAGAACGGCCATATCAGGCTCTCAGGCGTAGAATACGGTATTAGTCAATATGATATTCAAATCGTGTCCGAAAAATGTTCTTTTTGTTTTTTGTATTTACAGGCGATAATGGCTGTAGCTATTTTAGCAATTTCAGTTAAGTCACTCACCCTGTAAATTTCTCGCCCAAAGAGAATCGCTAATATTTTAATAGCAAGAGAATAAAAGAAGAAAAAACGGAACCCAAAATGCACCATTGATTGGTTCATTTTCTTATAATTTTTTAATCGACCCAAATTGTATTCACGTTTAATTATTAGCAATGATACTGTATATATATATTCTTCTATATATGTAATAACGATTTACATTCTATCATTCTCATGACTTTTCGATCATTCTCGGCTGAATCATTATCCATACGGTGACGTCGCTTCATGTACGGTCGAGATTATTTGAAATTGTAAGAACGGAATTTCCAGCCTAAGCTTACAGCAATCTCGGGTCATAGTAAAAGAAAAGAAATGTCACAACTTCTTAAGACACTTTTATTTTCTGTCATTTACATTCGTATTCAATTCGATGAATTTTATTTGTATATCATCATCGTACCGCCCATCATTTACTAATATTATTATCGTCGTAATTTCGCGTATTCATTTAAGTTATTTCTTGTGATTTTTAACGCCTTTCATCTTTAAGGACATCGTAATCTCGAGTGCATGTACGTTCATTATTTTTCTGTTTCTTTGTGGTGCGGTACACAGGAGACGATTATGTCGCATAAATAACGCAACATAAGGGTGAATTCCAAAAATTAATCTCCAACATGGGTTGTGCATATTGATAGAAATTGACTTGTCGATAATTAATTTTTTGACGACTCGTCGATTGATATTTTTCTAATCGCATTCGAGATTAGTTTTCGGAATACACCTTTGTAGTCGAAGGGCGGACGAATGAAGACGAGAAGGTAGAAAAGAAGTAGAAATTGGAGGAAGAAAATAAAAAAATGTGCGAAAGTATTTCTGAATTGATTTCCTAGCATTATAGAGATTCCAGAGTACCTATACATTTATACGTACATGTACACACAACCACACGACAAACGTGAATGCGCGGAAAGATAGACATAAATACAGGTACACTGCAAGCTTGACAGAAATTGTTATTTAATCTGTTAGAAATAAAATGAATCTGATGAACGTTTCTGATGCGACTATCTTGTTATTCTCTGTGATCCCTAAGACATATTGTGACGATTTTCACTGAGTTTCGTCGGCACTCGTGTTTCTCATGAGCATCTTTTTTTAATAGTGCTCTCAAGAATTTGTTTTCTCCCCAAGACCTTTCACCTTAGTCATTTTCCTTTGTTCTCTTGTTCGGGCAATAATGGCGTTCTCTTCAGATAGCAGAGAATATTTACCCAACAGAATGCAGCTACGCTAACGTATACTACACGTAAAGCTGGTGGTATCAGGAGAAAATTCACAAACTGCAGGGGGATCCAGTACATGCAGGAAGTCTGTGAACATTTTTTATATTCGTTTATATTTAGAGTATTAGTGAAAAAGATAATCAAATGAGTGGTGGAGCGGAATTTTATAGAAATTGATTTTTTCTTGCTTTATGTAATACTTACTTGAAAAGTCTTGGCAAATTTGACCTTGCACTCGTGCAGAATATCAGCTCTTCCTTCCATTAGACTCATGCCTGAAATAGAAGATTTATGAATTAGGAATTTTGAAATAACCATAATATACCAAACATTTAAGAACAAATATTGGGTTTTGTGTAAAAAGTTTCAGTCTAAATTTCAACAATTTTCCAATTTTAAAATGGATTTTAATTCGAGTGCGAAACGAAGTACTGCTGGAATACTGACTACTGAAAAATAATATGATCAGCGGTGGCGTCAGGATAAATTGATCCGCGAAAAGTTTCTTCAGGATGATCCTCCTCGTTATTCCTATATAATAGGAGTCCAGCCATTTGTACCTATACGGGGAAAAAACGATCTAATTAAAGGACTTATCTGAAGAGATAGTTTTATTGGATTTTTTTTAATTAACTACGAATCAAGGTTATGAGACAATTTTTTTCTTATTGAATCTCATACCAAGACGATCATTCCTCAAGCTGGTGAGTAAATTAGAAGACGTAGACAAACTGGTGTTAACAATCCATAATCAGTGTCACACTTAGTGTCAGCAGAAGCCCAGAAGGAAAGCTGGATAGGTTTTAATTGCAATATCAGGTAATACTGTGCACCATCAATTTGGGAGGAAAAAGCCAAGTTCAAGGCTCACCAATCCAGCGTGCTGATTAGGATTAACTTTCTATGTAGCTCATCCTCCCTTGGTAATGCTCATTCTTATTTTCAGCATAAGCTAGAATATAAACACCACCACAAAGGATACGATCACACTACATGTAAGGAATTAATGATTTTGCCAATGAACATTTATTTCTTCAATAAATTAATAAGTTAATTAAGCTCTTTTTTAAGTGGTATTACATTTATCACGATTTAATGAAAGCATAATGGATAGGGGCTGGAAAGAATATATTAATTAAAGGATATTCGCATTCATTAAAATTGCAAAGGATAATCATGAACATGGTGCGTAATAGAAATGCATAGTGTCTCATTACCAATTTTATGAAAATATAATGTAAAAATTAAATGGGTATCAAAAAGCAAAAGAACTTACCATCCATGAAGAATTGGACCAGCTAATAGACATCCATAAATTCCATATCTCTCTAATTGAATCCAATCGTACTCTCCAATCTTATTAGGATCCTGAACGAATCCGCAAGATTCGTTAAGTTTGTATAACCAGTTTGAAGGACAGTCTGTATTTGTAATACTCGATACAGACAGTGAGGGACTAACATTTTCCACCTACATATCAAAAGAGACAAATCATTTAAAAAATACAATTCCTTTCACTAACAATAAATTTAAAACTCACTTGAAATTTCCTATTGTAACTTTGCTGCACGAATTCCGCACCAGTGTAGAACATTCCATAAATAACAGAATTAAACAATAGTGGTCTTTTACTAATAAGATTGCTCAGACTTTTCATCATCTTGCTAGATACTGTTGTCTCGAACTTCACTCGATAATCTGCAAATAAATATTAGTACCCCACTTCAAAATATACACCGTGTAAATATCATAATCTACATGCATTTTCCTCCCAATGCACTTGCAGTTGCAACGATGTAAAGCAACGACCGATGCAACAGGTGTGCCTTGCCGCAATGCGTCACGATAACATCAAGACTCGATAATATTTGCACTGTTTGTTAATTAAACTGCATTCAATAGTGTGTCAAATGCATCAATAAGGAATGAGCTATGGTATTTTTATATTCAAAACGAATTTATAATTTTTATATTTTATTACAGAAAGCGTCAAAAGTTGGATTTTCACACTTTGCAAAATATCTCCTTCAGCAATCCAAACAGATAACCACGCTGAACCATACTGACAAATATTGCATAGTATCTTTTGAAATAAAACCACTCAAGCTCAATCAGTTCCAATCAGGAGTTGATTATCTGGTTGAGGATAGAGGGAGACTTCTAGTGATCTGAATTCTAAATAGAAAGAGTATGTAGCTCATACTACTTCAAAGACTGGACCTAAGATTTTTTTCATTTATGAGAGTGTTTCCATTTCTTTCTTACGTATAACTTCGTAATATTCCACGCTTTAAATTGCACTTAAAATTATCTCTTCTAGGCCATAGTCTCACTGGTTATCAGATAAGAGACAACGCTTTACTCGCGATTAATTGTATTATTAGCTTTCTTACCTGTAATTTTGTTAAGGGCTATGGATTCTCTGGACGGTCTTAATTGGATAATACAATACTCCTATCGTTTGCAATATGTATGATGATTGAGAACTGAAACTGATGAGTATGTGAATTATGTAGTGCTTGGAAAAGTATGGATTTTCGTTTGCATAAATACATAAAGATATCTTGTTAATATATTGTTTTTAATTTAGTGAGACATATCTGATTTTTTTCTTATTAATAAAATGAGTGTCAAACTGAGCTATTGAAAAGTGATTTTTATTCTCTATTAGACTTCTAAATTTTTACAAAAGTTTCAGAAGTTTGTATTTATGAAATAGAAAAGAGTAATATTAGGGAAGTGTAAAATATTACAATACCATTTCAAAGATATTGAATAGAAACCTGTCTATTCGTTACTTGTGCTCCTGGTCTCTGAAAGAGTCGTGGATTTCACCAATAAGCCATTTTAACCATTCATTCTGGACTTCTTTCTCCGTGTTAATCTCCTTGAAAACACCACATCTTCCTACCTAAAATTTAGTACTTATCGACTTCAAGAACCCATCATAATTAACAGTAAACATCTGCAAATTACCTCAATAAATTCTAACTTTTTAAACATTTTAATACTCCTTTCAGTATCCATCGTACTTTTTACACAAAACTGTTTCAGTTCTTCAATTCCTAAACATAAAGAGTGTTTCATAATATTACAGGTTGTTAGTACTGAATGTATATTCATATGCAATTTTATATATACCATAACGCAGCATCAGTATCGTAGCCTCACAGCTCATTTTTTTGCCTCTAACTATAGGTTCTGCTATCATAATTTGTGGTTCTGCAGCATGCAGTTGTTTGACATTAAAAAAAAAAGATTTGTATCTCCATAGACTCTAGAGGTATCTAAATTAAAAAGTATTTGCTTATTAAAAGATCTAATCATTATTAATTCAAGTAATTAAAACTGATTTCTTGCAGGTACCTATCTCCATTCCCATCTGTCTCAAAAGTTGCTTGGTCCAGAATAATGAAAGTGCGTTCTAAAAATAACAAACTGAAAATTATGCTCCTTGATTCTAACAATACATTAACATGAAAGACACTCACTATCCTTAGCATCGTGCCAGCTTTTCTGCATAGCATATTCTTCCTTTAACGTTAATGGCTCAGAACCTGTTAAGTATTGCAATTCCTTTGACTTCATCCATTCATGGTATCTAAGAAAACAGTACAGTTAATCAGTATTTTATAATTGGAAACCTGAAATTGATATCTGCAAGAGGAATAAGTACACCGTACTTAGAAAGATGGTCGTGGCATTGATCTTCATTATTTATAAGTGCACAGAAGTTCGCCAGACAACAAAAGACCAATCGCCAATACGTACCGTCGACCGAAGGTACAACGCGTCCACAGGAATTCACATCGTATTTATTGCTAACGCAAACTATTGATTAGGTACAGCACTTATTTATCATATTCTCTTGCTTATAAATAAGTGATTTAGGAACTCAAGTAAAAAGAAGTCAGTTAGTTTAGGAAAATATCAGTATAGTTGCCGGTACGATTGAAGCAAAAACTGCGGATCAACATACGATCCAGCTTCAGCTATACGCCAGGGGACACAAGTACTGCACAAGTACCCGCTATACAAGAACAACATGTCACAGGCAGAGAGGAAAGAACAGCGGACTTCAAGTTGAATGAGAATAATAACAGAGGTAGTATATTTTTTGGAAGCCCGAAAGAACAAGGATCAGCGATAAGTGACCAAGAGGATAGTAAAGGGATGTAGTAAAGACGGCGCCAAAGGAAAGACACGTGGACAAGTGGACACGCGTGCGTGCAGCGCGAAAATCAGTGAAAACCCTGAGAGTGCCGACATCGCAAGATAGGCCGTCGTACGAGCACGTGAGTGATCGGTGCATTATGATGGATGCACGTATGTTTGTGTATGCGCGTGGGACCATGAGCAGTGGCGTGGTTGGTATCGCAAGAACCCGGGTGGTCGCATGTGGTCCACATTCGAATATGGCGTGCTTACGTCCGGAGTAACTTAGGCATTGACCATGACGACGAGAGTGTATGGTCACAAGAAAAATTATTTGAATCATGTCATTTGATTAATTTTGAGTAACTTCTGGTTTTTGCGTTACGCGTTTAGCCTAGCGTACGGACAATCGTTCCGTTATCGCTATGGGTCTTCCCCTAGTGCAAGAATTTTGTTAGTCCTGCGAAAATTGATAATCATTGATTATTAATGAGAAGATTGTAAATCGCGTCTCAACGGGTAAAATTTTTGACCATTGCTCTTGGCTTAACGTAACTACCTCTTCGATGGTAATAAATTCTTTGTCTTCGTCACAATCTGTTCTACTACTCAATTCCTGTCTAGCTTCGATGGTGATACCTTGCAATCTTTTCAAATCTGACAAAATGTTTCCTCTGTTCTGCTGCACTCTTGCATAAAGGATATGCAACTTTATTTTGTTATTAAGAATACTGCATATTTCCAGCCATACTGGATCAGTCCTAGGTTTTACCGAGTCCTGTTGGAATATGTTACGCTTCATCAGCGCTGCTAACAAGTCGGCATCAGAAACGCTTTTTGATGAAGGCATGGTTATACAGACAATAAGGATTCACAGAGCCGCGTTTCGTATTTATAGCCCCGTGAGAGTTGGTTCCGTGTTGGGACAAAGCTATGAAGTGGGGCGATGATAGTACAGTGGAATCTCTCATAGCTTATTTATGCCCGTTTCCTCCGACATTGATCGGAGTTTAAACTCTGGTTACCCTATCTCAAAACTATATAAAAAAATTGAACCAGGTTTAAACCACGTCGGAGGAAACGGGCGTTAATGCGGAGACAAAGCAATAGTCTGCTAATCGGAAATGAAAACAATGTAGACGGAGAGAATTTTATGTTAAAAATTATCCTTTCGTCACGGTAGTCGGGGGACATTATGACATTTTAGTTTATATCATAGACCTAGAAAAACAAGTATCGGATCCTGCCTCCTCATATGTCAAAAATGCATGTATTAAAGTAAGAAGGAAGTAAATAAAAAAAAAGGTTTGCCTAATATCTGTGAACTTCCCCCGGAATATGAGAGATATTATGCCATGTGTTCGCTTCTTCTTTTAGTATTTAAAGCTTCAGTGATTCCTCATTTGATCATGCGTGGTCAGGAATTTCATTTCGTCTCAGAGCTACTATTAAATAATATGTAGAACTAATTTTCTGTATTGTATTTGTATATTTGTTTCATTATGTGCTATTATATATTTATATATTAGAATAGATGTTGCAATAAAAAGTAACGGACAACAAGAACGACCGGCGTACAACTTGTCAGATTTCCGCCACACTACTGTCAGAATTTTGACACGGAAGTTTACGGACCTCAAACCGTTCTTTTTCTTATATTTTGCTTTGATTTTTCTGCAGAACAAAAGCGTGTCGACTGCTATATTTCCTAGTAGAAGCTCGCTTCAGTGTAACTTGTATCCATTTTGAAGCAAACGGCAACCATATCGGACACATGGGAGTGTCTCACGAATGTTCCATTGAATAAAAGAAATGTATGTACGCGAAAATCATGCGTTCATGTATTTTGAGAGATTTTTCCGAGTTTAAATAAGGCTCTAGTTGTTCAATATTTACAAAAAGATGTTAATGGTTGGACGAATGAGTTTGATGTATGAATTTTTGTGTTATTGAGTAGTCCGATATGAAAATTAGAAGCAATTTTTTATTTCTGTTTGCTATGAACCCATGATTTAAACAGATTCTTTAAATTGTGTAACGTGGCGTTTGTAAACGATCCGTTACAGAATCCGCACATCCATGCAACCCTGTTGCTGGGGCGTGCCTCGGGCATCCATTCCTAAGGGGTGCGTAGGTCCGGGTTTCCGGCAGTGGGAACGAGGGAAAGTAGTGGACCAGTGACGGAGGCATGAGGCATCTCTGGAATAAAACCCAGAAGCTTAAGTAAATGCTATATTTTTATTGCAACTTACAGTTTCTAAGTAGTTCATTAAGGTATTATATGTAACAACGACTTGTAATTATAATCTGACAGTTGTGCAGTTTACACCTTTATCCCGGGAAACACACCTTATAACAGTTATATCTTAGTTTATAATAAATTCTATGTGTTATATAGTAGTTACGTAACAGTGACATAAATGTGACAATAGTGTTTGCTGGGAAATTAGTTGATTTCATGAGATACAGGTATTTAAACCTTGAGTAAGTAGACTCAAGATGTTCAAAAAGCTTTAGTGTAGTTGGTACGTTAAAGTTAACACACTTTTAATAACCTGTTGACTTTCGTCAACACTTGCCTCCTCGTGCCTATGATTGGACTGTATTTGGTATGACTTTTTTTAATGGTCTTCGTTCATCTTTACAACGGTTAATTCCATCGTCGAGCTGAAATTATAGCTCTTTTCAATACACCGTTTCATACGTCATTCTCGATCTCAATTGCTATTGTTTCAATTGACGGTGGATGTTATTCGTATACTGGTATGTTAGTCCTAGACTATTATCTTCGACTTGTTGAGATTATTTGTGGTTTTCATAGGACTACTGGTAATCATTTTCACTTAAAAACAAAAAAACGAAACGCGCCGTTACAGGTACTACCCCTTGGGTGGCGTGGAAATATACCTTAATACAAAACAGGATGGAACGCTGAAAGTCTGGTTCATCTTCGTAAAACCCTACATCTTGTCTGCAATCGCTCTTGGATCGCGCTTCTACATCCCTGTAAGGCCTGGAAAGCACCAATAACAACTACAAAAAGAAACAGAAATTGGCCGCATTATCACTCTGTCTTTATCATTTTTCCTGGCCACATTTGGTACGTTACTTTGATACCGATGGCGCAGTCCATTCTCATATGTCGATGCTGAGGACTCACGCCTGGCTATTTGGGCAATGGAGTCAATGACTACGTTTCCATCGTGCAGGATTAGAGAAGATTAACCAATCATGTGTAACGTTTGAGAGGAATACAGAATGTTTCTTCTCAAATGTTGCACATGATTGGTTAATCATACTTAAATCCTGCACGATGGAAACGTAGTCTATCAGATTCGCGTGGCACGGAACACACGGGAATGCCTGGTCTATTTACCTTCAGTCAACGGGTTTTATAAACAAAATTCCGAACTGCGTCAATCGTGTTACCTACTTTATCGACAGTAGGTAATGGCATTGATAACAAGCCGCATCTCTTTTACTGACAGATCCTAACATCATTCGCGACACTTATACCGTAGTGGCATCTATCAAGCACAACCTCCATTATCGTTCGGTTACCCCACAAATCCTTAGAATCAAATAGGTTGTATCTACTATCTATATAAGGGTAGGCGGCCAGCAGGTCGAAAGGTTGAGAGTGTGTAGTAAATAACGAAGTGCTTTGATTCGAACGGGATGTCGGCAAAAAGCGGTTACTGTGATCGCTTTATGCGCTGGGGGTCGAAGTTCGTACTTATAGTGGAATTGCCATTACCCATTTCTCGTCCAAACGGCGTTCATTCGGTTTCGCTTTGAAAAAGGGTTCAGTGGACGACGCATAGTTGGACAAGGATACAGCGTGGAGCGCTTGAGCTAAAGGAAAGAGATAGTGCGCGCTTTTCCTGCTTTACGAACGGTTCTGCTTACTAGACGTTGTGCCATTTTAAACGGCGCTATCGTCGGCGGAATCGCGTACATCGACCATCAGAAGCAGCTAGCAACAGCAGCAGCAGCAAGAGAACACAGAGCAATGGGATTTCTTCCAAGTCACCGCTTTCTGATTCACATTTTCTCCACGCTGCTTCTCTCTTCTAGACTCGGTCTTCGCACTCTCGTTACCTTCGCCAGCCCTTTCTTGCCTTTATAAACTTCATACGTGTGCGCGAGTGAGTATTTATATTTGCTGTAGCTATATATGTGTATATTATATATTTATTACATATAAATATGTATACGTGTATATATATATAACAACGTATAGAAAATCTCCCGGTCTCATCCTCGATCTTCAGGATACTCGCTTCGCATTTGCAAAGGGGGAATACGGAAGAGCGGAAAGGATCGAGAATCCCTGTCGTTTCGCGGTGCTCGCAAAGCGTAGAGAAGCATCTTTTATGTTTTGTCATTCTCTCTCCTTCTCTCTCTGTCTTTTTGTCTAATTTGTTCGCTGACATATATATCTTTTAATATTAAACTCCTTAATATCTATCTATATCTTTTTTTCTATTATTTATTCTTTATGTTTTTCTTTCTTCGTTCTTTACCGAATTCTACGAATTTTCAATAAGTCTCGCAAAGACGGCATTGTTTGAATGTGCGTAATTAGATACCTATACATAAATTGACAACTATAGAATACTTGAGGCTGTCGTAATGCGAGCGCCAGACAGCTTATTATTAACTCACGTAACTATCGACGGCCAAATGGCAATTCGTTTATTTTCAATATTTTTCTTGTTTTTTTCTTCTTTGTCATCGAGAATTCCTCACAGTATCTGTGCACGTATTTGTTCACTGATGATTCCACTGTTTTTTTTCCCTCGTCGTTTTTATCTACCGTTTTATTTTTCTCTCTTTTTTCTCCTCCCTATCTCTCACTGGTCCATATCTGCGCCCAACAATTCCCCCGAAAGGGCTTGAAGGGACAGAGTGGATCATAGCCTGGGAAAATATTGATGTACCTGATACACAATCGACCACGGGCCTAAATTGGCAAGGGATGGGGAAGAGTTAGGGAAAGGGGTAAGTCAACGTGTACATTGTAATAATGAACGCAGACGCGCTACCAGTTAATTGAACATGTTAATTGCCTTTGGCAAGAATTATTAGGAGTGGGAAGCTGTAAAAGGCGAGGGAGGAGAAAGGAGGGTTTATTGGAATCTCACAAATTTTTTCCTACTTTCAAGTAAACGAGGGGGTATCTTTTTATTTGTGTCGCTACCCTCACGTCGGGTTCAAACGATTAAATTCTAACCTGACCCATCATGAAAATTCGAAAATAATTGTTATATACAGCAGCGATCGGCAAGGGGATGGGATTTTGGAATAATTGTAAAGAAGTACAAGAAATCTCCCCTACTAGCTACACGAATACGATTCTTTGTACGTTGAAGATCAAAGAAAGAAAGAACCTGTAAAAAATAAAGGGAAATGCGTACAAATTCTTGAAGCGTGAGATCACCTTTAAAATCCACTTTAGCTCCCCTTTAACTTTTCCCATGTGGCCTAACGCGAAATAGTTTCATCCCCGAATGGCGTATATCTATCCCAATTCCGTCTCCAAGAGTCGCCAAGTGATTTTCGGGGCAAAGGAATTCCACCCCTTTCCATAGCTGGAGACACAAGGCTGGCTGGCAACCCCTATGGCCATATCACCCTTATACAGAGTCCTAGTAGTCGAGAGCCCTCCGACCTTTGACCTCTATTTTCCTGTCAGGGTATGTGGCTGTGATCGCGGTGGAAGGAGAAGAGACAAAAAAAGAGAGAAAAAAAGAAAAGATAGAAAGGTACGACCCACTTTCCGAAAACAGTTAAATTATCTTCGATGCCATTCGATTTCTCTCACGGAATAACACACCACTACGCCATTCCCAAAGAGAATACAGGAAATAGAAAATCCCTGAGTGGAGATCGTATCCCGTCCCTGCAGTAGGATACCGGGTGTTTCAAAGTATCTAAATCATTCAATTTTTTTTGTTGCCCGTCGAATTTTCAAATTAACGATTTTCATATAAACTAAATTATTTTGCGTAACGCAAAATACAATGCATCTGTGTTCGGGTCACGAGGGGCCACACTCTTATGATTTATAACGTAAAGAAGTCCCCTGAATCATACCCGATCGATCCTTAAGTCCTTTACGAGGGTGGATGGGCTTCCGAAAGATTTATTGAAAAATATTAATTCAAAATTTCAAAAGGGTCTCTCATGCACACAAATGGGGTTATAGTAAGTAATTATTACATACCGTATTCGTAACTTGTATGTTGATTTCCCATTTCAAAAAATCCTTTCCCCCGATTATTTACACAGAACCGTGCGTATGAATTTCTTGTTTATTTTTATGAATAGCATCTCCGTCTCTTTTTCTCCGTTTTCAGCATCGACATTATTTGCCTCCATCACATTTATTTGCTCTACGTGTATACCCAGTCGAGAGACACATCGAACTCTTTCCACTTATGTATCCTTTCATCGGCAAAGAGCAAAAAGCATATCTTTCCTACGATCGAATAAAGTGTGTATCCTCTCTCCTTCCTATCCCATCTCGAGAGATGATTTCTCTCGCTCTCTCTCTCTCTTTTTCTCACCGCGCACAACCACTCATGCAACGCCAAGAATCAGAAATCCTCCAGGCCGCGGGACCAAGCATCGCAAGGATTACCTATGTATTTTCCACTCGAGCTGGGTTTATTAGAAAACTTTTCTTAATTACCACGTTCCTAGACGAAGATGAGAATTATATTGGAGGAATGCCCGATTCCTCGACATTTCCGTCACTGGATCAAAAAGAGCCGTCTTCTGTATTTGCTCGTTTTGAGTTTTCTTTATTTTCATCTCTTTGGTTTTTATTTTTGGCGTTACGAGAAATTGACGGAATCTTCAACAAATGAAAAAAATATCCCGTGCATTCGTTCGCCGTAGCTCTGTATAGGTACACGTGAATTTTTTTTTTCGAATGCGACCGGAAAGCTCGTGGAAAAAAAGTACGTCGGAAGTATTCTAATTTCTAGTACAGTGGTACGTAGGTATATGTCCCAGTCCATAGTCGTCGAGTAGAAAAGGCGTGAAATGGCCAGTCGGCGAACGAGCAGCAGCCTCCGCTCGTTTTACTTCCTACCTGAAAAAAGGAAAAAGAAAAGCCATGAGACTCGCTGCTGGCCGAAAAATACTCATTTGAATAGGCGTCCCGAGGCAAAAAGTGGCAAACATTCGCGTCGCGTCAGTGTCGCGTCGTAAATCATGGCGTCTAGGTCGTCGGAACGTTGCCTCCGGTGGTTGCAGGGAGCAGGACGAGTGGAGACGGAAGAATATTAGAAAAGAGTCAAAACTGTGGTCGACAACAAAAAGCCACTGATACAACAGGGGAAAAAAGGGACAATATCCAAAAACACGTTAAGCCCTAATTCACTTAGGACACCAAATTTAATTACTTTCACCTGCGACTAACATGACACACGTAAAATAATTATGGAAACTTGATTTTCACTGTTATCCTATATGAGCCGTGAGTGCGAGAGAGATAGACTTACGGCCGTTCGCGTGTACAGAAGCGAGACAGAGATAGCAATATCGCTCTATTCGTGACTGAATACTCGTATCGGAATGGACGCTGTATAGCAATACTTGCCAATAACTGAATGGCCCTGTAGGTATAGCTGACCAATCGAATAGCATGGACAGAGGCAATAAGAATCGCGAGGAGTTTAAACGGCTTGACGAGACCCACTGGATAGGATCGCCAGGATATTTATCAGGGCCGTACCTACCTACTATCTATCCACGTAGATCCCGTTTCGCCAAGGACTCGTAAACGGTCTCATAAATTCCTACCTCGATGAGCTCACCATGACTTTTTATTGCGATTAACTTCGTGCCCCTTTCTTTGTCTCTCTTTACTCCTTTGCGTTTCTTCTTTCTCGCCTTGTTCGCCGTAAAAAGCCGTTAAGCGGATTGAGCGATCGTGCACGTAGCTTTGCACTTTTTCTGTTTTTACACGAAATAATTCAATCTGAACCAAAAGGAACTGGACACTGTTGAGACTAATTATTATTTTCTTGTATATTTTCCCAATAAAAATTTTTTCTGTTACGTATGTATATATTCACGTGCTTGTACAGCATTAGTCGTATGTGCCAACTGCACACAACGTGATTCAGGCACAACTTGAAAATTATCAACGACCAGTAGCTGACGCTATTGATTATGGAAATATATGGTGGGCGCGATGCTCCCGAATCAAGATTCATTTGAATAATTCGTAACGTCAGGCGAGTCCAGTAGTCCAATAGTAATGATAGTATCGATTCGCCTCTGAATATATTAATTGGTGTTATTATTTATTATACATCGCGTATATACGTATACTACATCATTGGATCGAATCAATCAGTGCTGCCAATCTTTCCTGATTTTACTCCTCCCCCATACTCCATCGCCCGTTCTATCTTATCAATATTCCGCGTATATCTACCTCGCGTAAATACAATCAACTTACCACAGAAGTATTGGCATGTAAATTAAACTATTTCTATAATTATTATACGCGCGTATCGCAGGAAATATCTTGATTCGTTATCATGCTAATATAATTATATACTGCGCTAATGTATTTCGTAACTAAATATACACACGTGCTTGTGTGTTATCTATATATCGCGCAATGAGATACTTAGTATATTATATATATTGTTAGAAGGTTTAACCTCAAAATAGTTGAGAGAGAAACGTTTAGAACTTCCAAGGATGACAGGACACGCGCATAATGGTGATTTATCATGGCGCTGAGGCGGCAAGGGATCCCGGTAGAATATACAAATAGGGAAAAAACTGTGAAATTTTGCAAACCTATTTTTCTCTCTCTCGCTCTCTCTCTGTCTCTCTCTCTGTCGTACGCTGACGAAAAGAAGCTCGTTGACATTTTTGAAAAATTATTTCGGTTCCCCGAGAATCTTTATCTCAAATGTAATTTTCTTTGCTGTCTATGGTAGAGACGAATTTTTTTTTTCGTTTCACTATTATCTTTGTCGTAAACAAATTATTGATGAAAAATTGTTTTCCTCCTTTTAGTCGCTTTCACATTTGTAAATAGTTATACGATCGTACGGGATGTATTAAGGGTGACATTGTTTCCGGTGTAAAATGAAAAATTTGATAGTAGACATACAGATACGAGAGATACTGAAAAATCTAATATTCGGCGGGATGCAGTATGCACTTGCATTATGCACTATGTTTTACCGCGTCCCCTTGTGGTGTATATATAGAGTGTACTGTAGGAAGGGTATAGCATAAGGGTGTATATATATGTACGCGGTGAAGACTATAGCTTGGTCGCAATGCCGTATGTTGACACAATAGAGACCGTGCGCTGTAGCTGGTATAAAATATACCCCGTGTCTTAACCGGTAACGTAACGTACGCCACTGAAAACTTGAAACAAGATAGGGAAACTGGGCCAGTCGCAGACAAGCTGTCGCGATACTTGCGTCGCGTTTCCATGTATTCGCGCCACGGCGACGAGAATGGTGAACACAAGAGATACGAGAAATAAAATGTGAGAAAGTGCAACAAAGTGCATGCATACGTGTACATTCGTATATACCTGTATATGCGCATACGAGACCGCGCGGCGAATAACGTATGTGGATAGTAAAACTGCATTTCTCAGGGTTGATGATAAATAAATAAAAAAATATTTTAGCAAATTCATCATTGTGTTCCGATATAATTCTCGATTATTTCGTATCCAGATCTTTACTTGCAGCTGAAAATTATTTTAAATTTTATTTTTAGAGGAAAAGTAAAAGATGGTCTACGCCGCTCCTTTCAATCCGATTATTCAATTATTGTTACCAAGCGATTCGGTCTTTAACGAACGCTTCATAGAAAAGCACCCCTTTGAGATTTCAAAGGGCAATCGAGTAATGGGAATCTTCGAGCGATAAAAACCTACGTATTATCCAGTGGAGAATTCAGCTGCGCGTCAAATTTCGTCAAGTCGTGTTTCGCGTCGCGGAATAAGGATGAAAGGAGACGGATAGATACGGCACTGCAGAGGCAAGAAAAACTCCTAGAAGCGAAATATCCCCAGAGAAGACAGAGTGAGATGCACCGGGGGTTGATAGCTGCAGAGCAAAAAGGAAGAAAAAATCTAGAATCCAAGTGTCGAACAGTCACACAAAGACGGATCGTAGAGCACGTTGCTTAACTTAACCTGACCTAACCTATTCATCCGTGAGCCAATAATCTTGGCAAATACATTTTAACGTATTTACGGGTCGTCGAACATTCTCCTTAATAAGAATCGAGTTTTAAAATCTCCCGGAAATAAGGAGAGTGAAAGAGAGAGAGAGAGAGAGAGAATGAAAGAAAAGGCAAAAAAGAAAAAAAAAGTATTGTCGTCAATGACGACGAGTGGGTGTCGAATAAGATATAGTCAGACAGAAGTGTGTATGTGTATATACTTATATATATATATATATACACCTTTATACAATCATAGTAATTGTGTACGTACATATATAAATTGGGGCCAAGATAAAAGAGCCACAGAGGCGTAAGGCTCTTGAGTTTTACTTCAACCCCTCCCCACCCTCCGTCCTTCCCCCCCACCGTCAGCCCTCGCACCCTCACCCAACCCCACCTGATAATAGATGTCCCTTGGAAAATCCAATTATTGCATTAAGTCGAGATCCACTTCGTGGAAGAGGGGCTGCAGCCCCGATTTGCAGGTAAAAAGACGAGGAGGAATAAAGGCGGAGAAATAGGAAGAAAAAAAAAGGTTGATAAGGAACTCAGCGTTTTTCAATTGGGAAATCAAAATGGAAAACATTTTTCATCGAGCCGACAATTTTCGGATAATTTTCATATTAACTTCCTTATTCTCCTTATACGTGTATTTTTTCCTCCGAAAAGTCAGATTACGTTCACTCATTCGCGCGTACGTAGGTAAATTCGAAATGATCTTCTCGTCGGTTCCTTTTGGTCTTTACATTCGATCGGTAACCGCTTATCGATCGGCATCGTGAATTTGCCGTCTAGGGAATTTTTTACGACTAGGAATATATTACCGGAACTTTTTTTCCCATAGGAAAATCTGTAGGTTTTTTTTGTATTTTCCACGTAGATTGCTTTTCTTTAATATTTTTAAACAATACTACTTTTGCTTGCGCTGTTTGACTTATATCATGGTTTTGATGAATTTTACGCTTTTTTTTGGTATAGTAACAGTTCTTGGAACGAAACTAGGAGATTTCGAGCGTTTAATTATTTCAACTCTCCTGGTACACCTATTTTAATTTTTCTAGTTGATACGAGATGGCGATGCTTGCTGTGTTTTGAGTAGAAGCATGCATTTGGTATTCGAGGATTATTTTACATAGTTCGTTACGCTGGTACTAAATGCTACGGAGCACGTTGCAGTTAATTGTCGTTTCTATCCAAGGAAGCATTTCGTGCAACTATACACAGTTATTTAATATCCCGTTATCCGCAGACGAGCGAATAGGAGATGAAATTCGAATAACTTTTTGGAGTTTCTCATTAAAGCGGTATTATCAAAAGGAAATTGTTTCTCGGTATTAAAAGCAAATGAAAAATTTCGCGTAAAACTGAAAAGCGACAAAATGAATTCGCAAGAAAATTCCCAGGAAAACAACAAGCATGCGCAAGGCCCCCCCCCCCCGCACCACTTCCATAAAAAAGTATAAAAACAATGCAACGTAAAACGGTACCGATATTTTAATTAGAAAATGATGATAGTGTAAAGCAAGGATAAAAAATTCGAAACTAGAGGTGCGTAACGAAAAGGTATAAAAAGAGAAACTTAATGAAATCCCAGTAGAAATTCGCGCCAGTTGCATTACGATAACAATGGCGGATCTCGAGGCAACGCCGACTACTAATAGTGTTTAAATAAAGACTGACGCAAGGCAGACAGTTGCGTGGGCACCTTCACTATTCAGCCATTCTTTTCGGGCCGAGTTCTCGACGTCGGCTCGCTTGCAAATGCAATGCAAATACACCAAGCACGAAGAGTTTGAACAGTAGCGAAAAGGGTCCCTTGAAGGGTATAAGGGCACCATAACGGCAGGGCTGGTGAGTGCTTTGAAATTCGCTCTAACGTATCAATTGCATATACTTAATACGACTATCAGAGGTTAAGTCCGATGCAGGGACTGTTGCGTATAAGCATCCATATTTTTGTATGCAATCTAGAATTATTGATATTACATTACTTTTACGTTAAACTGACAATACATAGACTTGTATGGTATACAGAAGAGTTATGGGTATGCCACTGTGAAAATAGTGAAAAATTAAATTCTTTGTAAAACATTAATAATAGATAAGAACGCTCCTAGCTCTTTGGAGTATTCGTCAAGTTTATCCCGAGTAAAAATGTATTTTTGACGTGTAGAAAAGTGCTTGGGCGGAACCACCTGTGGCAAGTAAATAAATAATAAAAATACAAGAGTCTGGTAAGGCAAATTAATATAATAATTCGTAAAGCGGGCAAAATTCATTTTTCATGGTAAAATCCGAGAATCCCAGAAGACTTTCGAGAAGCGGAGTAGAAGGAAAGAGAGGGAGGGGGAGATTTTTATACGAGTGAAAAGGAGAAGAAAGAATCAAGAGAGGGATGAAAGTGAAAAAAAAAGAACAAAAAATTTTTACAGCTAAAAGTGGGTGCCTTACCTATCTAGGAGCAGCAGCGCCGTTGGGAAACGCCTGGGCTAAAATGGAAAGAAAATTCAATAAAATCTTTCGAGTGTAACGAGAGACGGAGAAAGAAAGGTAAAGAAATAAAACCGAAAGAGAAAGAGAGGGATTACATTCCGGCACGCGAATAAGGTTGTTGAGTCCCTGTGAGGTTGAGAAGGTTTCAGAAGGTATCAGTCGTGGCTGAGAGTAGGGGTGGTAGGTGGGGGGGGGGGGGGTGAGATTTAAGGGCGAGAGGCTGATGGTCGTCGATGTATAAGAAATAGAAGCGCGAGAATGACGAGACGCCTGAGGAACGACGAGGACAAAGAGGAAGAGGAAGACGAAGTACAGTGGAGGAAGAAAATTTTAATTCGTTTCTGGCGCCCCGAGGGCTCCTCGGCATCGCGCCAAGTATTTCAACGTAGAATCTCTCCACTTTCTTTTTTTACCTCTTAATACATCATTCCTCTTTCTTAACCGTAATGGTTACTATACACTCTGCTGCCTCTTATTCATCTTCGGATTCTTCATCATCCTACTCCTGGTCTTCATCCTCGGCTACGTATATACGACTTTGTCTTGGTCTTCAGAGACGGCCATTGTGTCTTGGTTATGTTTATTTTTTTCTCTTCTTTGCCCCCTACACCCCCTACTATCCCACCAACCCGCAAGGGTTGGGATTTCGAATTGAGCGCGTGTGTTCGCGTTTTTTCTTTATTCTTTTTTTTCCTTTCTCAATTTCTCCCACTCCGTCACTCACCCTCTTCTTCTCTGGTAATTACAGAAACGTCCGACGCAACCGACAACCCGTTGTATGATACGAAATGACCTTCTTGTTATCATGAAATGACTTTTGCTCTGACTAATGTCGCTCTCGATTACGCCGTCTCTGCGTGGTAATTAATCGAGCTGTTAATTAATCTTGCCAGCTGATAACGATCGCGGAATATGTTCAATTAACATAATAAAAATTGTTCGTCTTTGATTTTGTTACGCGTCAATGATTCGACGTTACTGCCAATTGTTACTTTATTTACTTTTTTTAATAAACGCTGATAAACTTGGGGTGTCATGATAACTTCGGATTAATTGACCATGACATTGAATTTATTCGATGGTCATAATAGTAACTTAAAAGTAAAATTTTCAAATTAACAAAGTCAGTTTGTACGTGCCTACATATTTTTAAATTTCTTACGCGCACAAAGGAAAAGGCATTACGAAGAGAGAGTCTTTATAAGAATTGAGGATATTAATTAGCCTGCAGGTATGACAGCAATTAATCGTAACTGTTAATTAGACAAATTTTAATATCGTAAGAACGTTATTTGAATTATCGAATTAGATTGGAATAACGATTAAATCGGTATAGAATTCTCTTAGGAAATTCCAGTGTTGTTACCTGCTGCATCCGTGGTAATCATCGTCAGATTTGCACCCCTTTCAGAGCGAGGGGTTGCTTTCATCCCCCTGCCAGCATAGTCTGGCAGTGTTGCAATGCAAAGAAAAGTATCCTTTGCCGTTGGTAATTAACAAAATAATTAAACAAACTCTTTGTGCAATTACGACAGGAGAGAACAAGGAAGTGATATATGGAGAGAGGGTGAGATGCGACGCCAGTGGGAAGTAGCGATGCTGGAAAGGGAAAAGCCCTTTGCGGCACTGAGACCCTTGATTACAAGCCCGGCTTGGGTGTCTGGCTATGTCCAAGACTTTTCTCCTGCAAATACCCAACCCTCGTCAGGGGGGTTGGTGCAAGGAAGCAGATTCTCATTCCGGAAATTCGCAACAAACTTTCACGCGAATTTCCGTTTGAATTTTAACGCAGCCACGCGGGTATTTCTCGCGCACGTAAAAGGCACCGCGATTAGTAACAGTCTGTATCACGTTGTATTATTCAAAAGAACAGTCGTTTTTTTTAACGTAACTTAAAAGACTGATTTCAACATTTTCTCGTCAATAAATCACAAGTTTCACGAAATAGTTTGTCGTATATTAATCTATTGATTAATTCCTTTTTTGGGTTTTATTTCTTACAATTTTTTTTACTGACATCCATTTTTGTTTATTATACATTCTATTGTCCATCTCGAATGATGTCAATGTTTCGTATATTTTATTCGATTGTTTATTTATGCATATATAAATTGTTTAATTTTGTATAAATTTAACGATGAGCACGAGATCATTTTGAACGATACAAGGATGCAATTTGCTAACTCGATACTGTATTTTTTATTTGCACTTTGACTTTTCCTATTCGTTTGTCTATCCCTCGTTTCTATATATTTACACAATTCAAACTGGTTACGCGCTTGCTGGACCAATTGGAAAGCTTACTTTCCGGCTTATTTACGGAAATGCATTCTGATACGTCTAGCCATCCGTACAAGTGAATGCGCATATATATACAGATAGACGTCCACGTGCATGCTCATCCATATATCTGTATGTAAACATATGTGTGTATATATATATATATATATATATAACGTATTCGACTCGCGAGCTTTCCGCTTTCGGAAACTTCAAAGGACCATCCGATATCGCCGTATGACGATGTAACGAAATTCACGTCTAATTTCTATGCAAAGCAGGAATGTGCTCTGTGGATGGAACGCATCAATGCCACGGGGATCATGAGTGGGGGTAGAAAAAAAAGGAGAAAGGAAAATGAGATAAAAGCGGGAAACTGAATAGGAGGATAGGAACAAAAAAAGAGGAAGATTTTAAGAGGAAGAGAAGTTGAAACGGGAACTGGTGAATCCCATGTCGATTTTTTGGGGATGGAAAATTGTCTCGATTTTCTCGTGGAATGGTCGACGTGAAAGAATAAAGTAATGAGAAAAAACACAAGGAAAACGCCGCAGAACACGTTCGGAGTTTTGCCAGGGAGACAGAGAATATTCGTAGGGAATAATTCGTATCTCTGCGCAGTGAATTTGGGAAAAAATACTGGCTAACGAACCGTCTGCATATGCATGGGATATGAAAACAAGACTTAAATGGATAAAACGCATTGTGTCTACAATGGTTTCCATGCTGGCGCCAGAATCCTACCGTGTTGCTTCCTGATTTTTAAAAGTGTAAATATTGTCGATATCTGCGAATGCGCTTCCTTTTTTAATTCTTTTCGGCCTCGTTCTCGGTAGTCTATGCACCGAATTTTGAGAGGCTTTTGGAATTGTGAAAAGTGCAGTCAGAATGACACGCGCTTTCATCCTCCATGGAGGTGTTATGAAACACCAATCTTCACGGAAGTGACGTTATTTCGCCTTCCTGAAAGCACGATAAAAGTTTCAGCATAATTTTTACCGTTCTGGGTAATACGAGGAGGGACGTGAGAGTCTAGAAAAATGGAGAAAAATGTAAAAAAAGATTGTAAGGGAAGAGGACGAAAGAGGTAAACGAAAAGAAAAGTAACCGTGAAACACCGAGAGACCGATAAGCAGTCTCGCGGCGACAAATGTTACCCGCGACATTTTCATATCGCCCGTAAAAGTTTAGTAACTTCTCAATTCTCTCCGTCGAGTTGGATACACTGTGCTTATTACCGTTATTCTTCCTCTGCGATACATAAAGTTTCACGTTGCAATGCGAGTTTTTATGTCTTCGCAAAAAGAATGGAAGCTTAGTATCAATTAAACGCTACACTTGAAAAGATTTTCGTGCTACAAGAAAGAAAGAAATATTATCTGAAAGATGATCTATGGGGATAAAGGCGTTAAAAAATCCTTAGCAATTGTTATTTCATTTCTGTCTGCATTACAGAATTGAATAACATTTTCAGTAACTTATTATTCAATTTTGTAACATTTATTTGACTCAACCTTCTTCATTGTATCTGCCCCTTCTAACTAGTTCCAGAGAAATCCGCCAGGTGGCGCCACTCGGGGATTCGAAAGCACAACGGCTGCGTAGTGAAAAGAGTACGTTGTTCTAAAATCAGTGGTGTAGAGTCCTTTGTAAAGTTATCAACAAGTGAAAAGAAGAAAACAGTTCGTCCTACTGGTTATCGTCCGACAAATATTCCAAGCACAGCTGTCTACAGAAGCGCATCTCTAATATCGTGAGTACGAAGTTCCACCATTATCCATATGTATTTGAAGCCTTGCCGATTCATAAAAATTCGACTAATATATTTAACCCAGAAATATACAGGTCCGAAAATAGGTATGCACTCGCGGGGTTAAGGGGGAACCGTAGTCGATTTTTCATGTGTGCGTGAATCACACGGACAAGGCGAATCTCCCTACCGTAAAATC
>JARQST010000285.1:207487-232712 GCA_030142225.1 Pachycephus smyrnensis | reverse complement strand
CGTGTTTCCACGGCTGGCCACAACGTAGAGCAGCACCGTCACGTAAAAGTTCGGCGAGCACTACGGTTCCCCCTTAATAATCCAAAATTAGTCATAGATTTGAGATCAAGCCAAATGATTTTGCGATGACGTGTAAAAGTCTTTTGGATACTTTAGATTAAGACTGTGCACTTGATCTACATGATTGACTTTGTATGGCTCTGTTTCTGTATACGTATAATTGGACTACACTCTAGAGAATGCTGTAAAAATAAGCTAGATCTCAATTAATCCAACTTGATTAATCCAATCCCACCAAATGTTAATTCTCAATCGAGCAACCTAACCTAAGCTAACCTCAATCGTAACTTACATATGTTACAGTCCCGTCGAGATAGCTAATAACAATTAACATTTCGTCCTATTAGACTATCCAATCGATGTTATATTGTATAACTATGTATAGTAAATGGCACTCTGGCAATGAGTCTGACTGTAATCACAGATGACGTCGAATCGACGAAGGTTAATTCCTTCGAGCTTAGCACTTTGGTTCCCTAAAATGTATATACCGTGTATATGTATACTAAAATGTATATAGTTTCTCAAAATATATATCCACGTAGATACATACAGACAAGTAAGTCATACATACATCAGTATTATAGGCTTTGCTGTACGTATATACGAAGTATACTTGGGTTCATCTATCTGCCTTAGACATAACCTAACCTAACCTTACCCTCAAGGTTCGTTTACCAGGAACCGAAAACTGTCTCTGCTATCAAGGATAATTCCTTGCAGCAAGGATAATTGCAATATCGACAGGTAACTTCCCTATTATCATCATAGTCGGGCTTTCAGAAGCCCTCCCTACCTATTTACCACCTATAACCTACCAACTACTAACGTTGAAATTACCTTTTTGGATATTAACGCGTAACCACCTCAGCGTTAATCAGGCGACTTAAGGTGATCAAGTGAAGCAGTGACGTCTTGTGTCTTACGAGCTGGAATAATTGGGTATCGTTATAATGCGAATTGACTAGCATGGAAATGTTTTCTTGAATCTGCACAACCAAGAAATTTTTTGGTAGAACCAACAATGAATAATTGACGGTTATAAGTAAATCAGAGAATTTTTAAATTACTGAAGAATCAGTTTGATGCACGTAATTGTTAGTAAAAAATACAGTTGGCTTATGAACGGAATGCCGTTGGGATGTGAACGCTTTTCAAGGTCATTAATATAAATTAATTAACGTCAATTTTCTTAGTATCCGCGAGCAGCATTCGCGCAGTCACCGGAAGGTTTACCTTTAATGCAGAAAAATATGGTGGAACGCACATAAAATAATACTGGGATTACCCACACAGAATTTCCCCCAGTTCCTTTTAATTAATTATCGCGTAGGACTGTACGTGTAAGGAATTAGGTAATTGGTTTTGGGAAACTAAAGAATTAGATTAACACAGACGTAACATGCAGTAGAACAAAGGTTACTGATGCTTATGTACATGATAGAATTCATCTATTTCGACGTCATGTATATTAATTAATGAGAATTAATTAAAATCCTGAATTGTAACGGCGAAAAGTGTATGGGAAAAACTCGAAAGCAAAAAATAAAATAGTGAGAGAAAAAACGAAGGAGAAACTGGCAGAAATAATTTCCTTGACATACATAGTTAAAAGTCTCATTTAGTCGGAACGTTACTGGCCGTTTAACGTTTGTAATGGCGAACCTGTAGAAGGTAAAAGGTAGAAGGTTGGGTAGGTTAGTAGGAGGACTAGGAAGGTCGGAGGTTGAGAAGGTTCGTTGCCGGTTGGGTACTTTAGTCGTTTGCCACTTGAGATTTAATGCTTGCAACCGACAACTTAGCGATAAGAAGAAAGTGTGCGAGATGAAAATCGTTAGGAACGCAATTCCCTGTCAGAGTCGAAATTGCGTTTTTGTAATAAAAAAAAGACGATCGGAGAAAAATTCTCTAACACGTTAAAAATCGGTGTTTTAAAGTTTCATATTCCGGTTGAATGATAATGAAAAAAAAAGGAAATATTCTGTCGTCAACGAAAGGAAGTGAATGAAAAGGAAAAATTTATATTTTTACAATAAGAGAAGAAAAAAAAAGCAATCCCTAATCGTTTTACACTGACAGATAATAACTGTGGTACGCGAATAAGGATTTTGTGAATCGAGCATCTCATTCTTTTTTAAATTGACAAAAAAAGACTTTTGTGTGGAATTATTGCGGAAGTAAGTTGAGCTTATATTTTTTTATCAATTCAAAAAAAAAATGAGACGTTAGGCTCACATAGGCATGCGTATACGTGGGTAAACCATAGGAGTAATCGAAATTCGTGAAAAGTAAGAAAAGTTCGAGGGAGAAATATGAGGAGGCGCCATAAATCTCGAAAAAAAGTGAGGAAAACCATGAGAGGATACCTGTGGCACAGGGGTGGACAAAACTCAGATAGAAATGGGGTTCACAGAAGGACCCCGCAAGCGTTGTCAACCTCTTGATTCAGACCCGAGGAATATTTCATAAATTTTCGCGAGCGCCGTATGCGCGCGTGAATGCGTGTGACTGTACGTGGGTACATAAATCGTATGCACGGTGGTGTTGGCGATGGGCGAAGGGTAGCAGGGAAGGGGTGGTAGGTGGTGCGGCGGCGTATCGAGGTCGTACGCCGAACTGCCAAAAATTTTCATATTTTACACGTTAAATTAAAATGAAATGTCGGGTATGGCGGCCGTGCGAGATCGCATACGGTTGGAACCCCACATTGGGAGAAGTGTATACGAGGTTGGCGATGTTGATGGTGGTGGTGGTGGCGGTGGTGGTTGGAATGAATTTGGTGAATTATGGCGGTTGTAAAAAATTATGTTTTATTCATAGTTATCAGCCGCCGGCGAGAATGGCAGATGTGTGCATTCTGGAATTAGGGGCAACCAGCTAACGTATACGGCCCTGGTTACCCCTACTCGCTATATCCCTGACTCAACTCTGGATGCCTGCGTATCGTGTGTACGCGGCTAGCTGTTCTGCGGGGTGTTTCCACGGCCAATCTCATGGGCCTGTTGGCTATCTACGAATTTACATTTTTTAACGCTTCTTCCGTCGACGAGGAGGACTGGAGGGGATCGAGAAAATGAAGGAGAGGGGCGAGTCAAAATGAATATCACGAAATATTAATGATGCGTGACAATTGAAAATTTGTTGGATACTTTTCTATTTCTAATTTATCTTGTATTTTCTCTATTTCTTGAATTAAGTCCGATAAAAAGACAAGTATATCTGTAGTCGAGATGAAAAAAGGAGAACTAATAAAAAATCTACCATTTTCACATCAGTATGCTTCAGTTTAAGAATATCTTTATGAATTTCTACAAAAACAGTTCGTCAAAATTTTTCTCCCAAAAAAGTATGTCTGCTTGAGAAATCAGCGTTCACGGTTGGTGGGCACGGTGTATTCGATTTAAATCGATCCCTATGGCTAGGAATATATTTACCTCCTCGACCCTTCTGTGCTCCCTTAAGTCCGTGCCATCCTTTTGCGCCACTCGGCCCTTTGAGAGAAACTTTTCCCAAAAAGGGAAAAAGTTAACGTTCCTTTTTGCGTGCAACGAAGCTCCTGAAGGGATGAGGAGGTGGAGGAGTGAGGGGACGGGATCGGCGAATACGTAAGAATCGAGGAAGGGGCAGTGGGCGGTGCCGGAAGCGGTGGTGGGTGGGGGATAGGGGAAACGCAAAGTTTTTTCAAAACTGACGGCGCCGAAAGGATGTATCAGGCAATTACTTAATTAATAGAAAAACTCAACTTTTCTCCGGATCTACTCTGTCCCCCCTACGCACCCTTCGTAGCTCGGTAGCCACCCCATTGTGACCCCCTATGACCCCATCTAACTACTTTGGATCCCACACACTCTACCCCTGTCCTCCAAAGGGACCCCAACCAACACTCTTTAGCAGTTTCTACCTCACAAGGCATTTCTTCCATATGGGGATCCGCTGGGGTAGAAGCTTGAATGAGAGGATTAAGGGATGGGTGGTTAAGTGACTTGTATCTACCCACTTTGGACAAATTAAAAATTCTTATTATGTTGAAGAACCCTGCTTTTTTTCAACGTCCTCTATTAGCCTTTTACGAGTCTAACCTTGACCTTTTTTGCTTTGGACTACGCAATACCAAATGCGGAATTTTAGTTTAGTCCTGCTAGGCGCGGGTGACCTCCTTCTTGCCGGTTAGAAATTACTTCTTGCGTACCCGCCTACCCACTTACGTCGTTGATATATCGTAATGTAAGATCTAGTAACTTTTTGTCTTGCCGTTATTCAGAAACTCCGCCGTATTGTACAAATATTTCCCTAGGATACCTATTACACGTATAACCCATTTGGAGATAGCTAGAGAGAGGGTTATATCTATACGTAGTATACGTATAAGTACGAACTGCCAACCATTCGATCCACGTAAAATCCCTTAGAATACCGAAACAGTCACCCCATTCCCTCTTTAGACGAAATTCCCTACGCAGAAGTACCTTGCCCCTAGCTTTTACTCGTATTCGTGGCAAATTTTTTTATTTTCCAAAAAACATCCCCGACATCCCTCTTCTGTCTCCTTCTACGTCGCACGGGTAAAATCCCTTCTTCTTGCTCGGTACTCCGTGAGATAGTTACTAGCAAAAACAAACTTTGCTTCTTGCCGCGTAACTGTCACGGAGTGCAGAAGGATGTGCCTTGGAGGCCTCTTTGAGTTCATTAGGTTTTCCCGGGGTGGCTCATGGGGTTGCTATGAGCAGACGGTCAGGGCCGGGGCGTGTTCCTCTCGTCAGTGAGGAAAGTGGTGGGCGTTGTAGCCTCAGCGTTTGTTTTTATACCATTAAAAAAAAGGAAAGAGAGATGGAGAAAGAGAGACAGAAACATAAAAAGAAAGAAGGTAAAAAGGTACTGTACTGTAGAGCAAGTGTAGGTAAGAAATGGTGCTGGGGGCGGGGGGCCGATGAAAATGCGCCGTAGTGTGGTGGGGGTGGGGAGAGGATGAAGGGGGAACTGACGAAGAAAACAAATGGCAGCGGCAGCAGTTCGAGAGCACTTTCACCATTATCGAATTATCAATTGGAAATTTTACCAGGAATTCTCTAGAACGTTGTGACGGGAATTGTTAGGTGCTGAGTATCCGTGGGGTAGGACGTGGTGGAAGGTAGGAGGCACGAAACGGAGTTACTAAAAAAAAATGGCTGCTCAAATAATGGAAAATTTCAGCGCGGTGGTCTTCTTAACGTTTGTCAAATAAAAATGACGACTTTTGTGCTCCCTTCCTTTCTACGTCTCTCGCTCTTCTTTCCCTCGTTCGTTTTTTCTTTTATCCACTCCCTAGAGAGCTCTTAATTCTATGTAAAGATCGGAAAGTAATAGGGAGTCCATTTAACCGGGCAGAGAAAGAGGGCAACTGTGTACTTTGGTAATAAAATGCCCTCCTATCCCCTCCCGCGTTACTGGTCTCGTAAAGGTATAAACTCGTGTGTTGTATATTGCACGTGACGTGTGTGTTAATTTTTTTTTGTTCTAGTTATTCCTTTTCGTTTGTCACACACCCTAGGGACATTTTCTTGTCATCTTAATCCGCTCGTATTGTTTTCACTAGAATCCAATCGTTTTTCGTTGGGACGATCTTCTGTCTCCCGGGGAGGACCTGTATTGCTCGTGACGTATGTCTTTTGTCCTAGTTACTTTTTTTTGTTTTACTTCCCCACGTGCTATAGGGATATTTTCTTGCGTCAACCAATCTCGTATCGTTTTAAACCCGTTTTCGAATCTGTTTGGTGAGAGATATATATACATATCCAATGATCCATTAATGGTAAGCTCTTATCAGTCCGGTTTTTCTTATTCCGGAACGTGTTACGGACAATATCCCGGACCATCTTGATTAGTCTGTCGCGCTTGACACTCGTGCTAATTTATCTCTCGGGGAAAATGCTAATGAACCGGATCGGACTGGTGAGCAATCGAGTGTCGGTATATAGGGAGTGAGCAGGGAGTTTGCTTCTGGGGATTTTGATTGGTGTTCGTGACGATTAAATGGGCCATTCCAGCGAATCCCGAGTTTTTGATGGATTTTCCGAAAAACGTTTTTTTTTCACGCATTTATTTCTGCGATATTTATAAACCGCTGAGAATCGCGCGACCGGGACGTTTTGTTTGATACGGAAATTTTCCGAAATGATAACAGTGACCACAGCGGCATCCGTGATGATTGGCAAAATCACAGTGAATCGTTAATTAACCAAATCAGAATTACAAATGATGAGGGAAGCCCGGATGTTTTAATTGATTTCTGGGTCGACCAAATGAAATTTGAATAAATCTATTCGATTTCGCGGGCCGATCGATGGGAGTCCTATATTGGATTAAACGCCGCGTGGATCCCACTATTGCAATTTTCAAATTTAAGTTCAGGGGTCAATAGTTTACTTGTTCGCATCGTTGAATTGGCAACACTGTGATATCGTCGAATTCGAATTCTCCGTAATATCTCGTTAAGTTTACACGGAGAGTATTGGGAGACTGTTATAACGGGTTAAAGTGGCTAAAGGGTCCTTTAAGTTCAAAGTTCTCCAGCATGATTCCCCTCGGTCAAATTTAATTGGTTCGTGGTGATTGGTGGACCGCTAACAATTCTGACCAATCGAACTTCTCCATAGAACTTTGCAATAGGGAACGTCGTAATAGAATTCTTAGCGAAACTTTGCTATAGGGAGTTCAGATAAATGGGGCTTAAGGAGCTGAATTCTATGGTTTGGGGGGGGGGGGGGGGGGGAGAAGAATACGTTTAAAGTATTAGCGGACTTAAAGAAGTATATCACTAGAACCTTATTGTTCGAATAATATGATCTACGCAAATTTCACTAGATCCTAGCAGTGCCATTATCACAGTTCATATAAATTCCCTAGTCGCTGTGTACATTCTGGACAACCGTTTTGGAATTGAAAGATTAAAAAGGCAAAATAGTGTCAAGAAGAAGAGAAGAAAAAAGCGGAATATCTGCCGATACAGAACGTTTCAAATAATTCACAGGTTCTAATAACTTTAGCCATGTGCGTCCGGTAAAACCATAAATTTGCTTCTTGCAATCCCCGTTCCGATCGACCAATGGCGTCGCCCGGTTCGCCGCATGACATATGGATCGTCGAGCTCTAAACTCCCATAAATCTTGGCGGGAAGTTTGATTCGCTTTCATGTTTTTTTTTCCTTCCTTTCTTGCTCTCCCTCTCCTTCCGTCTCTCTCTCTTTCTCTCGCCAGCTCTCTTCTTACTTCTCTTCCTTTTCTTCGTCGCTTCTTTCACCTATACGACACCATATTTTTCCGTCTATTTTTCGTCGCTTTTTAGCCTCTCTGGCAAATCGACTCTATCGACTTTTACCACGATGTCGTCCCGTTACCGGAAAATAGACTAGTTCGCGAAAAAAAGTGACAGGTACTTCCGGTGTTCTTGACTCCATACCTGCCTAAACATTGTCACGTAAATCTGTTATTTGCAAAAAAATTATTACACCACAAGGTACGGTACGGGGATTAGGATTCTCTCACGAATGCCAGTCAGGTTTGCTAACGTAACGAAATGGAAAAAAGAAAAAACAAAAACAAAAAGAGAAAAGAAAAATCGATGGCCATATCGTAAAATCGTAACGACGCCAGTCAGCTCACAGGATTTATCGTCACGTGGGGCTTTAAAAGGAGTAAATCGGAAGTGACGGGACCGGAAATGGAAGTACGATCGAAGAAATCGCCAATCGGAATAGGTCGTTATGTTACGGGCTAGGTTTAGCCATCTGGCGAGAAAAATATCGCGATAATTTAAATCATCCGCTTATCTCGTATCGCGCGCCATTATAATTCAGGTGGTAGGTACGCGTTATGGATCGTTTTATAGAAAGGACAAGAAGCCAATGAAAAAAGTATAACCGAAGGAAATAATTAATGTCCAGAAACCAAAAATTCTTAGTAATACGTCATACAGGTCTGCGCGTATACACACCGCATATGCACCGTGTACTTACTCATCTCATTCGTTCGCGTTGGTACGACCAAACACGTCGGCGTCGGATACGCGCCATACTTTCTTTTTTTCTCGATGAGCTTTTTAACACGGCTCTGCACTCACCGCTAATAACCGTAATTCAAACGTCCCGCTAAAATATAACCGCGCAACCGCCGCTCTTATTTATCGGCTGGCCGTTAAGTACGGTGCCGCGTATCTTGGGGAACAACTTCCGGTACAAACTAGGGGAATTCCCTCATTCATTAAAGCGCCTATACCCGCTACCTGCATATACAACGACGAGAAAGTTACCAGAAGGCGTTGACGCAAGCGAGCCCTGAAACAAGGAGAGAAATTTTCGTTGATGATTAATTTTTCGAATCGTACGACGTAGTGTCGTATATATTATCATATGACTGATTTTACCGACGCATCGCTAATACTAACCGGTAACGTCGATGACTTCGGCTCTACGTTAATATAATTCTGACTTGCGTGCATTTATAATTATGTATTTATGCATAGGTGAACATGATGTCAAAAAGTACTGACATACATTACATCCAAGCGCATGTACTCGGCGCAGTGACACTTGGTTGAGAACTCTTATGCAATTCGTTGCAGCGAAACACGATCGGCCAATTGATTGCAGTCTGACGTTGTTTGATCTGTCCTATTTGCGATGTCCTTAATTAAAGAACGTATCGTGCGATGGGTATACGTGCTCGTCTCAGTATATACGTCGCAGGTTGAAGGGGTGAAAGGTCAGGAAGGAGGATATCGCTGTCGTCGAGACCCTTGCCTATGATCACGTAGCTCCTTCATTTGGTAATTTTTTTTTTCAAACTCTATAATGATTTTTCAATCGTTACCATCCTGTGCGCAAGTACAGTCGATTTGAACAGCACTACAGGTATAGTCTTTAATTCGATTTTTCTGCTCTTTATGCACGACGAAGGAAGCGGAACTAATTTCTTGCGGGAAAATTGTATTTTTTGAAAATTAAGGGAATTATTGGATTAAAGGAAGTGGCGTGAAGTCTGTGTGTAACGAGATTAGCGTTGGAAGGGAAGAAAAAAAAATTGTCGCGAAAACTCGTCACGTACAAGTTCGCACCTATTCTCGTAAGGGTTGCTAGTACTGCCGCACCAGGATTCTCTGGGAGCTAGAAGGGAGGGGGCTGGAGACAAATGGCAGGACTACATTTCAACCCTCAACTCCCAGAGTCCCTCATTCCCTGTTACGCTCCCGTACCACTCAGGCACCTACTACCAACGTAGCAAACAGACACACACAGCCGTAAGACCTCACTGCCGGTATCTAGGGGAAATCCCTAGGGAACGTTTCTTTACGGATGCTTCTTACCTTGGAACGTTATACAAGTTTTGTCGATACGTCTTCCGCGAATGTGTCGTTGACATATATCACGGCCTATGAAGTTAATCGTGACGTAGTAATTTTGAGTAGAAAAAAAATTTCGATCAATTTGACCTTAATTAATTCGTGCATCGATTGAATCGTGGGGTTAATTCATTGTTGGGGATTAAATAATATGCGGGTCTTTAAGGTGCTTTTTTTTAAAATGGTTGGGGAGAAGTACTTATTCACGCCAAATAGGTACCTATTTATTCGTGGTAATTTTTATTTCGTTTAACGCTCGTTACGGTCTCGTTTGACTCTGTGCTTATTGGGTAATTTGCTTTTTCTTTTTAGTTAAGACCCTACTTCGCTCTCTATTAATTACCGATGAAAAATTAGGGTTTCCTATGGATCGGTATATTGACCAAGGGGAAAAGGTACGGGACTGATCAGACATTTCGAAATGGGAGACCGTCATTTAATGGAAAACGGTTAGACCGCCATGGGATTGGCTAATGAATCACTATTCTTTAATTAATTACAACGAATGAGATCTATTTGTCCTATTCCGTTCGAATATCTGTTAGACCAATAGACAATGGTCCGGCCAATGATAATTCATTCACGAGATTGGACCGTTCAAAATTGCTACATGTTTTGTTATTCGTATTGATAACAATTAAATAAACACCCTATGTCCCTTCAGCAAAAATGTCTTGTGATAGTTACGTTGCCGCATATCGAAAATATCTTGAAAGTACTGTTGTCGCCATTCCGCGATGCCGATTGGTCGTCGCTGTCGTCGTTCAATGCGTGTGAATTTGCAGCTTGGCGTGCGTATTCACGGTATGCAGTCAATTTCACAGATTGCGGCTACTTTAGAAACGTAAGGAAATGAAATAATTTTTTAATCGTTCATGGGGCACTGCTTTGGCGCGCGTGCAGCGCGCTCAATGGACCTGTAGTACTTTCATAAAAATAATGATTATGAACCGTGACAATATGGCTTCTCAAAATGAAATATATTATATATATCACACAACAATGTGCAATTAATATGCAAATCCAAAATTCCAGTATACACATACGCATGCGTAAACTCGCGTGAAATAATTTGTAATACATAATAATTCTTTTTTTTTCCATATACGGAGGTCACAACCTTTTTCGCAAGTTATTCGCGAAATCTCATCCTACTCCCTTACCTCTTCATTTCTGTCTCACTTTTCTCGCGCGAATAGCTTCCAATCTCCATAGTTCCCGAAACTCACCTTCTCCACCTAGAAACCTTGGAAGGTTGGCCAACCATGCGGCAACCTCTTGCACCTTCTCACAAACCCCATTTCCACGAATCGTGCAGTATGGTACCCCTCTTCCCTCCCCTGCCCCCTCTCCGCCCCCAGTTGTCCTATATACGTGCCTCTAGATAGGTAAGGTACATACTCTACATGGGTACCAACGTATCAAGCTGCCTTAAAAATATTGCTCTGTGCTGTTGGTAGCACACAGCCATACCCGCAGTATACGGTATAGACTGGCATAAAGTGGGGGTACATATACGTATGTAGTTAGGTTAGGTATCCAATGCGAGTCTAGCAAGCTACTACCAGACATTTCAGCCAGTGCTACCAACCTAAATGAGAAGTGCCATACCCTCTGGAAGTTTACTCGATCGTTTTCCAAACTTATTACTTGTCTTTATCGCTACTGCATTTTTACACGCAACGACGCTGTATTGCGTGTTTTTTTACTTTCCGCGATAGGTTTTTTTTTCTTTCAAACTACTGACGGGACTTGTTGCACACTTGTGGGAAATTGCATTTTTAGCTTCGCCTTTTTTTTTTCAATGCCGTTTCAAAGAGATCGATATCCATAGTTTTGTTTTCTTTTCTTGATACCGCGGCGATATTTTTTTTTTGGAGGTTTATGCAGAATTGAACTGAATTGAAAGCTTAACTGGTGAAAGGACCTGTTCGGGCTAGGCTACTGGCGCGTCAGTGGTGGTGGCAGAGAAATTCATCACTTTGCCAGTTTCCACTATCGAACCCGTGCACGCTCATCAATCATTAGTTTAGTTAAATATTCATAGCCGCCCTCTAGAGAGTTCTCGCGGACGGTTCTCGGTGCCGTAACTTGTTTACAACTGTTTTGGGGTCTGGTTGATTTTCGCTATTTCGTCGGGCGAAAAAAAAGTCCCCAGACACATTTGCCAAATGTAACTAGAAATAATGACCCTGTCGGTGATTAAAAAAAATGTCAACGAAATTCAGTGCGACGAGTAACTACCGTCTGCATCTCTCGTTCCCAGAAATTTTAAACGTGGATATAGAGTAATATTAAAAATAATTTTTTAACATGTCCCTATAGGGACATACAGACCTATAGATCTACCTGCTCTCTCTGTGGTATCGAATGAAGATCACTGAAAATTGTGTCGAATATTTTTAACAAGGTTGATCCCCGCTTCCCGCATATGCCTTACACGTAGTTGGTACACTTTTGTCAGTCTTTCGAAAATAGCTACTTTGGGCTGGTTAAACCCTTTCCACCGGGTGGAAAGTTTTGCAGGGAGATTTAGAACTCGGCCCTTTGTCGAGAATAATACCCGGGACAGTGAAAGGCTTGCTTGCAATCCATTAGAAGCGCGCGACGAGAATCTCTCGCCATGCTGGTAATAAATAATACGTATCCTTCCTGGAAGGGAACGGCGAGAAAGAGAGAGAGAGAGGGGAGAGAGGGGGGCTACCCTTATATATTGCATACCCCCTCACCATTTCCCTGGTACCTGCGTCGACATCTTGGATCCTTTCTCTCATTTCCTTCCTTAATTCGAATTGCTTCGTTCTCGCTACTCCTGCCTCTTCGTTCGATCTTATTCCTTTTGTGATAAGAGACCATCCACTGTCCGACTAGATTACCTAGAAATTGATTAGCCGGTTAAGGATTTTCGATTGTTCTCTCGATCGTGATAAAGGTCCCTCCTTGATCTTTCGTTTAAGATCATGACGTATATACGTTAATGCTTAAACGATTGGAGCAATTTGTTAACGAGGTAGGTTAGATCTGCTTCGTTCTCTTGGTCTAGGGGAAAAATGGGTTCTTGCACTTTTGTCCCTAGATGCAGAAGAGTGCAATCATCTCTCCCATGCGTTAATGTTCGTCGGATGAGGTGTAGTGTTTTTTTTTTCGATTTCAAGGGTGGGATTTTGTCTTTCATAGTCGAGCAAGCAAAATCCTTCAAGGAGCAGGAAACAAGTGGTAGCTAATGAGAGAACTTCTTCGCCGCGAGATCCGGTATGTTAGTGACCTTTTCTATTTTCAACCTTCGACCTTCCTGCCTCCCTTGCTATTTGGCCTTATCCTAGCCCGCGACTGGATTCCTTAATCCCGGCTGGCTAGAGCTGGTGGTTGGGCTGGCTAAGGAGAGACGTAGTTACTCGCGAAAAATCACCCCAATCTGTGAGCTCTCATCCCTCGATGCTTGGATTTTCGATAGAAGGCTCCTCCTACGGCAGATCGAATCGGTGGTAACTTAGAGGTTAACTTGGGTGTAGGATCGAAGGTTACCGCCGGACTTTTCGGTCAATTAAGGTTGTACCCGGTTCGCTTGGGACGAGCAAAACTTCACTTGGCTGTTGGTTCCCGTTTTCTTCTTTAGGAACTCTTCTTCATTTTTCGTGGTTCTTCGCTAGGGCAAAATCATAGGGAACGCCTTTGATGGCTCGTAGATTTAATACGAGAGATACATAACCGTTTATCGAAGCTTTGCATTCCTACTACTTTGTTACGTAATAAAGACATTCCTGCCTTGCGATTGGATTCTCATGTAACTGCATTGAGGAGCTTGTTAATGACTTTGGTAATTAAAGTATTTGCATATTGGTCAGTTTTCAAACTGAATGGGAATGGATTTGAAAAAATTGAGGCTAATTAAAAGTTGTTTGGAAAATACGATTGGTTCCTTCGAACACGAACTTTCTTAATGAAACATAATTACCCAGTGAATCGTCAATTGTCACGACAGGTTAAGTATCCGAGAAATCGCAAAAAATTCCCTAGATTCGTATAACGCAAAAAGTGCACCTCGGTGACCTCTGGCAGTGAACCTTAAATTGGCGGGAGGTCGTAACGCGACCGATACATAAAGTATGGTATATATACGCCGTACTGTATGTAATCGTAGAATTTCCCTGGGGTTTATAATCATCCGCTCGAAGATGGCGCTACAGTCTAGTCTCACTCAAGGGAGCCGAAGATGGAGTAGGGAAAAATCGGAAGTGACGAGAGAACCTCCAGTTCCGGTTTGTACTCCGGTCACGTGTCTAGGATCGAACCTTTTGCCCTCATCCTTCGTCATTCCTACTTCTTCTAGAACCACCCGACCAGTAGGAATCCACTTCTCCTGCCTGGCATTATCGTTTCTGCTACTGCTGCTACACCAGTATCAGCTACTACTTAACCTACTAGTTTGAGGCACCTAACCTAACCTACTCTCGGGACAAACGAGTGTTTGAACTACACTCTTAACTGCAATCAATAGGTTCGAAAAGTTTCTGACTCCCTGGGCGATGCAAAGTTTATCCTCTGCAACACTTAGATGCTGTGTGACTGTACCTGCCTATAGTGCCTTCACAGCGTAGAGGATATATTTTGCCTTTACTTTCTATGATAATAACTTTTTTTTACGTCGAGTTATAACGATCGGGATATTGAGAGAGGGGTGGGACGAAATATCTCTAGAATTGGATGGACGACGTGGCGCGTCTAGGAATATTTTGACGAAGTTGGTACTTGAGGCAATTTTTAAAGGGGTCTTGAGGATCTAGTGATATTTTTTTTGTGGCACTACATCGTTCTGGGACTTTCCTAGTTACTTTTAATACCTTGTGGTTGTGTGTTTCTCACTTTATCTTTTTTCTTTTACTCAACTCCTAGGCCAATCACCGTTTGTTCTTATTTTGCGATCGACACTCCTAACCGCATCTCTCTTTTACTTTCCTTCTTTTTCTTTTATTCTCGCGCTTTCCTCTCGCTTCTCTCTTTTATCCTCAATTTCACGATCGGCGAGATTGGGGCAGTTTTGCTTCTCGGAAATAAAAGTCCTCAGACGCGAACCAAGGAAATTAGTCTGGAGATTTCTTCCGGGCCGTTTTACGTGAATTCCCACGAGATTAGGCGGATATTCGAAGTAACCTTTTCTTTACATTTGAAAACTTTCTAAAGGGTGATTCTCTTACGTGCGATTTAATTTTTTCGTGAAAAATCATTGGACTTTCGATGAGACTTCGAGAAAGGGGAGAGGGGCGGAAAGGTAACGAATTTTCAAACTACGATTGGAAGCTTTTTTTAAATTTTTTTATAACTTTCTCTAACGACCCTTTAAATATCTGTCTATCGTTAGCGAAATTACTGAGCGTTTGGCAAAGAGCAATTTGATGAATGTTGCCGAGGATAATTTTTCATCCCCGTTCGCTCATCCCTCGACGGGTCACGAAACAAAATAACGAAGCATTCTCGAGGACGCATTTTACGTATTAAATGCAATTTTCAGTGTTACTGGTCCATAATGAAGTAAAAAAAAAGACACTAAAGGGCGAACAAACGTTAACTCGTTTAAAAGCTTCCACACCTGGAAAAATGTCAATGGAAAATTAATTACAGCGAGACGTACATGAAACTTGTCTTATGGGATCATCTCTCTTTCTCCTCGGTAGGGTTTAATTCGTTTAATCAGCATTGGAAAATTTTCCGTCTCACTCACGTCACTTAAAGATACTTAAAATTTTCACTCGCTCGCCCTGTTATGCTTATTCTTCTCGCGCGGGACAAGTGGGGCCCATTTTTTTTTTCCCGTTCACTTCCGAGAGCATAATTATCCGTGAGAGCAGAAGGACCCTTTGGAGTTGATTAAAGCGCACTTGATTAAAACGTCAGCCGCAATTAATAGGTTAGGTTGCCAAGGTTGCCAGTTGCGTGAGAGCGAAGCGGCCCAGAGGATACAACGTCCTGGGTATATAGTGCCGAGGGTAAAAAGGGGCCAGCGGCAAAAAGCAAAAAAAATTAACGCGTGAAATATGGCAACCTATCTTTCTTTTTTTTTTTCGTCTCTTTTTTCCTTTCTCTCCCTCTCTCTCTTTCTCTCTCTTTACAAATGCTTTCTCTCTTTCTCCCTTACAGCTGCGCTCCAAAAAATGAAAGTCCGATCCCTCCGGAAAGCAGAAGTGTCGTCGACGCGCACTGTTTAATTAGCATTGATGATATTATTAATTATCAAATCGATTCAATCGCGTTTGCGTTTCTCTACCAGTCGCCGTATAATTTCTTGAACGGTGAAAGAACACCGATAAATCCTACGCCGACCGGGGGCAACGTATTTTAATTTTCTGCAGCCCGTGGAAATGTTGCGGCTCGCCCTAAAGCTTGATCCACAAGTGGTCAATTTTGGCGAAGTTCGACGAGCCGCGAAATATACGTCGCAGCCAGTGCGAGCCGCGACGTTTCCGTTTTCGGGCGGTTTTACTCGTAACTGACGACCAGTCACGAAATGTCTGAGTTGGCATTAGAAATTTTTAAGATGCACGGTAATCATGTCAATCGTATAAATTTTAGTTTTCGCACAGCTGGACATGGCGTAGAGTATGTTTCTTTTTTTTTTCTTTTTGACAAACAAAAGAAGGAGTCCTGATCGAAGCTTTTGACGTCACGGACGTAGATTATGGCTTTTTATTATACGAGGAAAAAAGTTGCGTATATCAATTTTCATCTTGTTTATTAGGTGTCAAGTAAGCTTGCTAATTTGCTTAATCTGATAGAATGACAGTTCCCTATCAGTTTTGATTGATTGATCGGTGGCTGAATAGAAAATAAATCAAAGCAGAGAGGAGATACGAACGCGGTATCGTATCGTTTATTTTACACGAGAATCTTTCGGATTGCTTACCTGCATTTTTAAAATGATTAAAAATTGTTATTAAAGTTATACAAGTATTTACAGATCGTTAACAACTACTTTTCTTTTGACAAATATTACACTGTATATCATCCATAATACACATTTTTGCAAAATACTATCTCGGTAATTGCTTCTTCGTGAAATTTAGTTATATCAATTAATATCGTTGTATCTGTCAAAATTATTCCAATTAATTCTTGTTCGATTAACCTTTTAGCAATCACGGTACCTTCTGGGGCACGTTCACTTTCTCGAATTTAAAAAACTTGTCGGTCATTAAGTTAGAACTGCGAATGTTAAAGTACCAATGTTTAGAATCAGATGGAAGATAGAGGTACCATATTTAGTAAAGAAAGTGCGTTTTTTTTCTTCCGAAATTACATCATAGCGACAACGTTTTCGGCAATGCGCCAACTTGTCACGTCGCTTCGATGCGGGATAATTAAAACTTTAATTAATTCTACTCTAATAAATTACATATCGTTATTCCCCAAATTCGTCTTCGTGCACTGCAGTTCCAATTTCTTTAATCGTCTTTACGTGTCACCGATAACTCCTGATAAGCGGCCTTGACAGGCGTGTACGCCCACCATGCACACTCTGCTTCGCTTATCTACTCTCTGTAAATAATATCGTGTATTAATCAATACAGTTCAATGAGAACTCCCCTATCTTCTCTATTATAAAATAGTTCAGGAAAAGTTGTTTCTCGAGTTTACGTTTGCTTTCACGATAATATCGCGTCGTTCTCAAAGCGTAGGTGGCGCAACAAGGTACCTTGGGGAAAAGCAGTTTGCATGTAAAGTACTTCTGATTTCACGAGTTTCCCGAAATCGCTCGTGAGAGCCAGAGAGAGAGAGAGAGAGAGAGCGAGACGCGTTGAACTGGCACAGGAGACCGAGAGAAACGGAAGGAATTCCTTCCGGATATCCTTGAGGATAAATGGAAGGAGAAAGAGAAAAAAAAGTCTCATTCGCTTCGAAACAATTAGTCGGCCATTGGGAAAAAAAGTTTTCGCGTCGAGAGAGAAAGTTCGCGCGCGTTGCGGATGATGTTCGGTCTTGTAAAGATTCGTGGAGATGAAAGGAAGGAAAAAAGATGAGGTGGGAGGTATGGGAGCGGAGGTGGGGGGGGGGGGGGGCGAAAAGAAGAAATGTATTTTCTTCGATGAGATTGGGAACGATCCTAGGGATTTTTACGAGCGCTCACTATCCTGTCTAGATTGTAGGTACTGCGGGGTACGAAAGAAAAAAAATGGCTACGATTAGATTTTATCGGCTCCCTTGCTTTGTACTTGCCTTACCTCGAGGATCTCATAATCCCGGATGAGCTCGGCTAATTACCTCCTGGGAAAAAGGATTTTTACTCGTTCATGTCCCGTCGGTAAGGTAGAGTTTCTTTTTCGAATGTGATATTGCGGTACTTTCGGTTCAGCGATCTCGAAGAAATTTTTACCCATTTTCTCTATTACTTGTGTATCCTCTCTTCTCCGCACTCCGAGTGCGTACCGAATGATTGTTACTGATTAAGACCGGCCAACGGGATACGTAGGATGATTTTTTAAGACGTTCGATCATTTTCAAATGATCTACAAGCATCGGTGATAAAACGAGGGTATCCATCTTTTTTTTTACTTTACAAAAAACCACATTTTTCACGGACAATTGATCGAACAAGGACGATCGCATTTGTTTAGATGGATTAAAATGACGTGGATTATGTAATCTTTTTTTTGTTTTTGTCCGAATTATCGGTGTATCAGTCAATTTCCCTTCGGATGTCATTGATCGCGCGCGATGCAGCAAATTGAAAAAGTAAAATGGCAAAATGACTTTCTCTCCGTCCCTTTTTTTTTCGGTGTATATCAGAGACGTAGGTAGTTGCCGTCGTCGGCGGGGAGTGGAATTGCCGTTGGATATCGAGTTGGGGTGAATAAAGGCTAGGGTCGAGATTACAAGATCCAGGGCCGTATGATTTATCGGTAGAACTTGGCCGTCCATCACTCTTATTAGATCTAGAGACCTTTATTCCACTGGTAAAACGTGGCTTTTCCTCTTAGCGTACGTAATCCCTATGTGACGTACCCGCTGCGGATAGTTTTGCGATCTAGGGACTTTTTTAATTAAATTATCATCACCGCCTTGATAGACATCCGAGGATAACTTATATAAAGGTCTCATTATTATCTGCAAAATTTTGCTCTGAAGCATCTGTCGAGCAGGTCTTACACGGACTGTATGATGAAAAAAAAATCCCTAGAAATTAGCATGACCATTATAACACGCGCGTTAACTAGAGAATTTTTTTGAAAATCTTCCCGCTAAACATACTCCGTGTGCAGAGTATACGTCTTAAGCCGACACTGTGAAAATTCAAAAATCCCTAGACCCTTATTGTGGCTCTTTCAAAGCCGTTGCTATATTTAGTCAAATAACAATTGGCTTTTCGCGATACCGCCCTTTGCAGTCCTATCTCAAATAATATTGATCCAAGTGGCTGAAAGGGATGGGACGCGGGCTGGGACAAAGACGGGGGGGGGGGGGGGGGCGCCGCCGAATTTCAATCGAAATTATTCGCGCGATTAGAAATGTCCCACCTTCTCCCTCGATCACCCTTATGGACAGCTCGTCCCTCCCCTGTCTCGTTTGCCTTTAAAGCCAGCCGAAGTCTTTTTCCGAATTATTCGAGCTTGCGATGGAGAACCTTAACCCAACCTTTACTCGAACGTCCATCGAGGTCCTTTGCGATCCTTTATTGGACTTTACGGACCTTTGAACTCCGTTCACTCGTATAAGCCGGCAAAATCGAGTGGGAAAATTACTGTACAAATGGCAAGGGTGCGCGCGCGCATTAGCTGACCCGAGATATTTTGATTTTTCTGGTGGAAAGAAAGAAAAAAAAACGAATGACAAAAAAGTCACTAGGGCTCGAGCTAAGTACTTGGCGCCACGTGATATTTAATTCTCGTCGATTGAACGTTCGGTCAATTTAGCGCTTACGTTTTTTTTTCTATTCCGTTTACTCGGCAATTTATTTCACTCTCGTGCCTCTTTCACGTAAACATCGGGACGCCATTGTTGTTACCAGTCGCATTATCATTACTCTCAATCTTAATGCCGTACAATAGTGCTTAACATCCTATTAATTAGTTTGCTCTATTAATTAGTTTTATTATCATTATTGTATGTTATTATTACCATCGTTAACAGTTGTTCCCGCAATCCTACGATCCTGTATACATACGTATAGCACGATATTTAGCAAGTATACGCACTCGGTGAAAAGGGAATAGAGAAATTTTATTTCTAGGGACTTTTCGTTTTTCCAACTAATATTCGCCTAGGAATAAATAAAATCTCTAATAAAAATGTCACCGTATTGGTGAAATGCACTGTGGTGATGCAGCTGGTCGATCCGCGGTTTCATTCGTCAGACCAACTGACAGAGGGTCCTAGGAATATTAGTAGAGATGGTGGTGGGATATTTTCGTCAACGCGTGACGTGGTGCCACTAGGGCGATAGGGTTGGCTGTTACTGGATGGGTTGGTGGTAGAGGTAATAGGTAGTAGGTATAGTGGGTCGGCTCGAAGGTCGCGTAGGTCGGACAGAGTTATGACGGGGAATAATTGGAACGTTGATAAAGTGCCGTCTGATATAGTAGAACGGAAGTCACGTGATACTCGTAGTAATGCCGGCAGGGAATAACCAGCGGGATTCGACGGGATTGTCTAATTTTATTGGACATTTCTTCACCTGGGTAATTGCCAATTACTAACCGATCCTAAAATCGCTAGGTAGGGTAGGTTAGGTTATGGTACTGTCGAAGGTTCGCGAACGAGGTTACCAGTTACTTTTTTCACGCGTCCGTTTAAAGCATCAAGTAGGACTGTAATTAATAATCCTTAATGAGAATGTTTCTTTTTCAGTGTAATGTTTGTGCTCTCCCGTCATAGGGTATTATGCGCGCTGATGAAATTTCTTGTCGTCTCCCTAAAATGACAAAAAAAGAACCAAATAAAACAAGTAAACTCCTCGCCGCATTCTCAGTTCGATTAGCAAACCCATAAGCGTCTTATTTTGAGATTTTTCCTATTCTTTTTTTTAACGGCATATTAAGCGTCTCTGGTATTAGATTCTTAGACAATATTTCGGGGCTATTGCCGCACCCTGCACGCATGCGTATATCAGTAACTAAGCCTGGCAGAAGAATGTAAGAGTAGTAGTAGATACATAATAACGATGAGGAAGTTCAGGATGCGTAGGGATGGTAGGAGCCAATAGTGATGGTGCTAGTGGCAGTAGGTACTAGTGTAGGGGTAGGTTAGAAAAGGGCTGCTTGCTATTCCCAGGATGTTTTAAGTGGCGCCGAGAAATGGGGTGCAAGATAGGAGGGCACTTTCGCCATTAAAATTCCATCTTCTGCCGTCCCGGGGCTTCTTTCTACCTTATACCTTAAAATCCCTAGTGAATCGCTAGCTCCCTATTTATACGCTCCTGGCTCTCCTTGTCACTTACCCACATCCACACCGGACGCACACGTACCTATAACCTCATCATACCGTTTTACTAGCTCACCGTCGACTCGGAAAAACCGGCATCTTATGGTGATGAAAAAAATTTTCGATAACGATTCAAGGAAGTTTTTTTTTCCTTCGTGCACGACTGAAAATCTCACTAGGGAGTATGAAAAAATGATTGGTAGAGTAAGGTTAGCGAGCGGGAATCTGGGACATGGATTCTTATTTTCATTCTTGTTACCAACCTAAGCGTTCACGGCAAAAGAAAATATTTTATTCCTTGACGTTTGAAAGTCGATAAATATGGGAAATTCTGTTTTTTGTCCTTTTTTTTTTTACAAATGCATTTGGTTTGTATTTTTAAGGAAAGAAATATCCTTCCCTTAAATATATGTTCCCTTTTAGTATATTTCATATATCCATTTCGCATTTTGGCTAATAAAAGTGACAATGTATCCAATAATAATAATAATAGCGGCGAAAGAAGAGGAAAAGGTTCTGAAATTACATGGGACGCGCTTCATGTCACGTGGGAGTCGTGACACGTGTTTCCATCCCCCTTTGGAGGCGTTGCGCAGTGATCATCCCCCACGATCAGTACAGAGGATGCAAAAGCCTTCGTGGCAAAGAGATAAAAAAAGCAGACTAGAAACAATATTATCCTAGGCGAACGATAATACGCGTGGGGGGTTGTTGGATATGGGCGTGAAAAATAGGAATGGGAATGATAGTGGAAATCATAAAAAAAAGGTAACCCCTGAATTTTTTCGTATCCTTGCACGGAATGGCTTTTTTAACCCTTTTTTCTTTTTTCTTTTTTCTTTTCATTTCTTGATCTACCTTTCGATTGGCCATCAGTCACCCTTGCCATCTAACCCCAAAGTAAAAATTCACTCGGTTTCACTTTCCTACGTCTGTTAGGATATTGGGGTGGATATGGATATAGCTGGTCGCACGCATGCTCATGGACATGGAGGGTTGATGACAGAGAGAGTACGAGGAAAGTAAAAGGAAAAAAGAAGCGAAAAGTCAAATTTCACAAGGGGTGCCTCCCGATTCGGCATTTTTCGCGGATTGTTGACTTGGAAAAATAGGGATTCGAAGACGGTACGTAAATTCTCTCGTTTAAGGATTTGGCACACCTCACCCTTGCCCGGCGAGTGCGATGAAGGGACCAGGGAAATTGGAAAGCAAAACCACTGGGTTTTGTGATGGAAAATTTGTATTTTGATTTTACATACGGAAACGAATAAAAAAAACCACACACAATGTCCGCGAGTGGATGAAAAAGCAAGAAATCTACCATCAATGCGCCTGACGGGGTTTACTTTGAGGGGATGAATTTTCAAATGACGCTCGTGCACAGTATAGGATATCTTTTTCCATTTATTTTCGTTTGGTCAAAGATAGTACGAAATGGAATCTATTTTTTTTATTTCTTTTTAGTACATTTTGAATCTTCCTTTATCCAGATACATCGTTAACCCTTTAAAGCATGGTGGTAACCCACGTTACCACCTCGAGTTCTTTAAATTTTGGCCATTTAATTTCTAGTTAACCCATTTATGTCGGTTTTTTTGCATTTTTCAGGTATCTTAGTAATGGAAGAACATTAAAATGAAGTTGAGTAATCATAAATATTTATTGTAAAAGTTTTATAAATAAACAAATATGAAAAAACGGCGATTTTTTCGGAAAAATTCATTATTGACAGTTTTTTAAGATTGTTTCCTGAAGTTTTGTACAAAAGGGTTTTTGGGTTCGCTGTTTACGAATCCGCGGTCAGATTCCCAAAATTTAAGATGTCGGATCCAATATGGCGGAGCAAAATGCAAAAAATGACTTGATTCGGATGAAACTCGGTACTCGGGGGTTTTTGGGGTCGCTGATTACGAATCCGGACTCAAAATTCAAAAATTCAAAATGGCGGATCCAATATGGCGAACAGTAACCCATTATTTGATTGCACTTGCTCAAAACTCGGCACTTAGGCGTTACAATAGGCATAATTTGCATTATGAATCGCTATTTTTAATTTTTGAATTTTGAGCTCAGATTCGTAATCAGCGATCCCAAAAACCCCAGAGTATCTAATTTCAAGTAAATTGCATGTAAGGAAAAATGTATGCTTCAAAGGGTTAATACTTGCCAATATGGTTAGTAGTCAAATAAAAATATTTTATGACAACTTTGAGTAGACGATTTTTACGTTTGCGTTATCGAATTATTTTTATTGTTTTTGAGCAACGTCCCTCCTTCATCTTAATTGCGTAGATCAATTTTCTTAAAGAAATTATAAGCGATGCTCCATTATTACGTCAGGGGATACGAACCAGCTGGGTAGATAGACAAAAAAGCGAATGGAGGGGAAAAGAAAAATTTTCCCCGGGCAAGTAAAATAGCGGATCTCTCTCTTCCTCCCTTTCTCTCTGCCAACTAATATTGCGCCATATGCTGTCAGGGTCGACGATAATTGAAAGCCACCAGTTTCGCCGGGAAATTGCGAGAAGATACAATAGCTAGCGAAGTTGTAACAGATCGCTGCAAGAGGAGAGTATGTCGCTTATTGTAAATTAACCGTGATACTTTATACGAAAATTTATGCGTGACAATTTTTCTTCATTTGAAATATTAACTCAGTTTGCCTGACTATTAGCAAGAGGTTCTTGACAAAAGTTTCAAGTTAACAATTGGGGGGGGGGGGGGGGTGTATATGGAAAAAGTTACTAGAAATTTACAAAGAGGATCCGAACGCTAGGAAAAAGAGAGAAAAAAATCCCTATACGACTGTTGTTATCATAACGATCAAAGGGTGTGGTAGTTCGCGAATATATCTCTTGGAGTAGGGGCGAAGCAGGATGTTCATTTTAAATTAAAATACCCGAACAAAGGATTCGCCTGGATTTGCAAATGAGCGAATTGTCGGACGCTTATAATAATTTGATTTTACCTGGGAATGAGAGAATTTCCCTAGACTCGAGCTTCAATTGGTAAAACTTTGCGGTGAAAAATACGAACAAGGACTTTGGGCGTCTAGGGAAATTTTATTACACTGAAAATTTCCCGCTCGAACGACTCGAATTAACCCGGAAAGACATTAATGATATATGCAAATGAAGAGTGAATAATTAAAAAAAAGTGACCGAGAAATTTAGTCGAGCAAACCCATTGTTACCCAGCAAGTAAAAAAAAGTCCCTAGCCTCCTAACGATCGTTTGTTTAGTTCAGCATCGTTCAAATATATATTTTTTTCTTTGACAGGTTGGTAATCTCGTTTTCTCATATTTCCTTGTGCTATACGAGAAGCGTATAAGGATACAGTACGCTGAAGTACCTGTACGCGAATGAAGTATTAACGTAAAAAAGGCTTACCAACATAACATAAGGAAACGTATGTATACGACTAGAAAAATTTATGGGAAAAATCACTAACGCAATATTCCCATAGAACGGAACGTTAGGTATGCCGGTTTCGCAATTTCGTCCCCTAGATTACGTCACGTGAATCTCTAGGGAATTTTTTTCACACGGGTCCCTGCGCCATCAAGCTGCTTTCACGTGTACGTAAATGGGAATTAGCTGTGTATACTATACGGCGTGTCCCCATAAATACGAATAACGCCAACCGAGCCGTGCAGAGAGAACGCATCGAACTTGAAATTGCCACAAATCACGTGACTTCCGTGTTTCAGCCTAGAATTTCCGACACGTCTCGTATGTCTGTCCGTATGATATACGTGTTACACACGCATACAGCGACTCGTGCCAGTGTCCCACTTTTAAAAGGGATTACGAAGATTTATGAAAATTAGGTAATTTCAGGATACCTTATGCGATATATGTACATATATACACGCTATAGTGTGCGTGATCACGTGATTCCTTATAAGGGATAAGGGTATCCTGTAGGGTACCCGTTTTTAATCACATTTCTGTCTTGTCTATAAGACGTCAATTAGATATCCACACAGTGCAATAATGCTTTACCATTGTTACTACCCAGTAGCACGCTCGGAACACGGACATTTATATATATAGAGAAAAGAATTATATGCTAAAAACTGCTGCAAAATTGATGATAAAAATTACCGTGAAAATAGTATCCTCAGGACATTTTGTCATAATGATATTTTTTTATATTACCATAGTTTCGTTTGTTTCGAGTAAATTTTTCAATCTACATGGTAAAAAGTACGGCAAATGAATTTTTACAAAGAGTATGGTAAAATGTATCTGTTTACAAGTGAAAAGTCCCTATAAATGTAATAAAAAGTAAATATTACAATAGGTATATAATTTTTCTGGTAATGATCTGGATTGATCTTCGACTGTTATCGTATACGGTCGAGATGCTGGTTCGATTGAA
>JARQST010000285.1:165011-199323 GCA_030142225.1 Pachycephus smyrnensis | reverse complement strand
GCAGCAGTGGTTCGGTTGGTTTTCGAAACTTCCGCCAAACTGCTGATGGTGTGAGTTTATCGAAGTAAAAATATTTTGTGGATTTATTTTTTTTTGTTTTGTTAAATTGATGAATCGGTATTAAGATTTTCCGTAGTTTTGAATTTTTTGAGAAAAAAAGGAACAATAAGGGGAAACGAAGTCATTTCCAAAGGTGCACGAAAAAAATAGCCCTAGACATCAAAGCGCTTGGGTGTCAACGGCGAGACCCTTAAAATGCAACCCCTACGGAATTCCCCATCTGGCTATACAGTACGGATTTTTCGTAAGGGGATGCTGCTGTTGCTTTGACGTTCGATGCATCCCCCGGAAGTTTCGTGCCAATCGACGTGTGCATAATGCACCTGAACGGCGTGTGTAGGGTGCATCACGAGACAGGGGATGGTCGGATTTCATGAGGGTTCTAATAGTAATATAAAGTCTGCTTAACGTGGCTCTGCTGCTACTTCGTACTTTTACCTTGTTTTTTTTTTTTCATTCCTTTCATATTACCTACCTACATTATGGAATACGGATAGTACAGGTTTTGGAAGTACGACACCCACGACTTCAACATGCTTTGGCCTCAAGGGTGAATAGTAAATCGAGGGTTGTCCTGATGGTGTCATAAGCGAGAGTTTCCAGCGAGTAGAAACCAATAGACAGAATAGTTTACGATAGGGGTAGTTCACAAAGTAGAGTACGTACAGTAGAGTTTTAGGGGGTTGAAAAAAGAAGAAGCGGGTATATTGCTATACGATACATAGGAAGATATTGGAAAAATTTTTTTTATTTTGGGATCTCGTGAATTTTTACGATAAGCATTGTCCAGGTTGAGGAAAATACAATTTTGGCTCTGCTTTTGCCAAAAAACAACCCTCACGTAAACCGCACCACCTGAAAGGGCTGGTATAGCAGAATAAAATCGTTAACCCGTATAAATCGTGCCTTTCGCATTCCCCCTCATTTCATCCCCCCCGATTTTACAGCAACAGGTACAGCCCTGAATGCCTACCGGGGTTTTCATAATTGACCGGATATTGCGCTTGGACTCCTCGCCAACCCCTACGTACTAGCTAACTGGGGTTGCCGCCACCCCTAGAATGAAATTCCACGCGAATTTCGAACACTTCGGACTCAAGGGCGACGACATTTGAATTCTGCTCCATTTATTTCCACGAAATTATTTCAACCTATCAATACATTATTAATCAGTTATCGAATGCTTTCTGTCCGAACATTGCAACGTCAAAAATTAACAGTTAAATTTAATGAATATATAATATATATGAAAATATCGGTAGAATCAATGTAAAATCCAATTAACAAAATTTATTACGCACTAATTACACTGTTTAATACAATGAAAATTTATTCAACAAATCCTTCGTGTAGATTTCTTGATATGAAATTGTAAAAAAATGTCGTTATACTCATTTTCATGAACGTGAAAAAAATTCTAGTACTACTCCCCAAGATTTATCCCCAGCAAATACCACAGGGCATTTCCAATTAGTTGGGACTATATCACTAGATCACATTCCTCAATAATATTATGTCTGCTGTCGCAGAAATTACGAAATGCCAGCGTCCCTGTATACTATAGAGCTATATAATGTACCTATGGATATACGTACAATTAAGAAATACAATGGGAAGACATATTTCACGAAATGTCTTACGCAACGACGCCCATCAATATGAGGAGATATATAATTCCCTAGGTGTTGGTATCACTGTCACCAGACGTATATATATATATATATCTATATCTATACACATATACGATTCCCTACGTTTCTCTGTACGTAGCCCATATAGCGTGCATTATTATGTGTGTGTGTTTGTGTGCATTTATGAGGGGGTGCATAATTCAGACCAGCAACCCCCGAGACAATGGCTGCCCGAAACATACGCGGTCGTCCACACTGGACCGCCTAAAATTCCCTAGACCCTATTTTACCCCTAGAAATGTACCATCGTCATCTGTACGTGTATATATATATACGTAGAGGTCTTATATTTTACTAAGAATGTATTATTGTGGTATTTTTTTATTCTCCCTTTAACGGATTTAGATTATAACCTAATATTATGCAGGGGAATTGGAATTTGAGTTAGCGACTGTCGCCGTCGCCCAATTGAAAATTACACGTTCGCCTACGTACGCAATTAGCACGGTTTAAGCTGTATTTAACGTTTCCCAAGTCGCCGGGATTTTCGACGAATTGAACTATTAAATCGCGGCCATTAATAATTGCCCGGTATATGTGCGTTGGCCTATATGACGGCTGTTTATACTGTACGAGGGCAGACCATTAATTAATACGGTACTTGGCATCGGGCTCGATTTTCATTTGTATTGTATTACGATAATACGACAATATCAATTGATTGTAATTGCGGTTTCCATTTGTTGAAATGGTGAGTTTGGGCATTAGGACTGATGATCATTTGGGTTACCCAATTTACTGAATTTACGAGGAAAGAAAGTAAAAAGCCAAAGATTTCCCGTAAATTCGCAAGAAACTATTGTCAGGAAGGAGGGAAGGGTTTAACTAATGACTTTTAGTCGTCTTTTCTTTTTTTTTTTGTGGTTGCTTCCTCACAAAGAAGAGAATTCATTCGTTGCGAAATTACGACGTTGGCAAACTTGGCCGGCTCGTTTCCCTCGATCCGATTCTTCCCCCGTACAATTCCAGAAATTTCACGGCGACGCTGAAAAGTTTCCGCGTGCGGAGAAGTTTCGCGAGTATGAAAAAAAATGGTCCGAATCATCGATAAAGGGTCAGTGAGTGTAGCGGAGAGTCCTCGAAGTCATTAAGCGAGTTAATGTTCGATTCATCGAGTGGTATCGGCTAATTGTTTCGTCGTTAAATGAAATTTAATAAAATGGATTTTTTCGCGCGATTCCATCTTATACTTCGTTAAATGATACAAAAAGGACACGCGGCTGAAAACAACAAAAGGACGAGTAAAAATATCTAAAGAAACTAATTTTCAGTGGACAACTTTTGTCGGATAAAATTTCTCGTTGAACTTATCGACTGAAGGGAATGACATTATTCCTGGTAGATTGAAAAAGAGTCACGTCAAATAAAATTGCATTTTTATTAAAATTACAGATCGCAAGGTTGATCCCGAATCGTCACTCGTGGGACGTTCCAGGACAGCACGTAACTAGGATGGTCCGTTGCATTTGCATTTATGCATAAGTCTCAGATGCATTTGATGCATCTAGGACGTTTCCAGGGGACACCCTTCGGCAAGAGAATCCTGATCGCTTTATCCTTGCGAATCCATAGGTTCTTATATTGCTGATCGAGTGTCCTTATATCGAGATAGGATCATCATTTGGTTTGAATGAAAGAAAAAAAAAGGGAATATATATTTTTTGCCTCGTTTATTTCTTGACCTCACCTAACCACGTTATATATGTACCAATCTATAGCGGTGCACTTGAGTGAACCTTGAAGGATATTTTTCTGTCCTGGAAACGTCCAACTGTAAAGATATAGTCATAAAAATACACGAAGATATCAAAACTACATTGTATAATGTATTTCGGTATGGAACAATGTATCCTAGAGAATTTAGACTTTGAATCTAGTACTCTTTTTTTCTCCGTAAGATTTCTACCGATCATTCTCAGGTCTCAGTACTTAGATTTCATAAAATCACTACACCATATTTGCCATAAGATCCACACGTGTAAACACTACGGCAGGGGCAAACGCCCACGCGCGTTATAACCACGTAGGCGTGTCTCTCTGTGTATTCTATCAACTATATTTTCCCCTAGGTGGCAGTGATATTCAACTATCACGTACGTGACGCATAAGTGTGTATGCGCAGAAGAAGCCGTGAAAGGAAATTGATTAAAAGAAAGAATGATAGGAAAGTAGTATTGGGAGTGGAAACGTGCCACGATAAAATAGGTTATGTTCCCCATTGCTACCTTATATAGGGAATTATCGGACTTCGTAGATATAATTCACTAGGCGAATCAGAGACCCTCGATCTTACGCGTAGCGTCTAGTAAATTTCATAAGGACAAGGGTTGCAATTAGTAGATGAACAGTGGCGCCATATAGCTTATGTATTTCTTTCGTTCTTTTAGGAGTTTCCTTCAATTTTTTTTGGTAATTTTTCGTATTTTTTTTCTGTTTTTTTTTTAATACCAATTTTCGTTACCACGACTATTTCCTCTTGTCTTTCACCGCGTTTCCTCCATTCTTTCACTTTCACGTTGATATATCCCTAACGCCTCCCTGCCTTTTGTTTCCAATGTAATTCCCGACGGTTTCACGGCGACGACGACGTCGACGACTTCTTGTCTCTTTGCACAGCTGCGACCCACGTCGCCTGTTTACGTTAAGTGTTAATACCAAGCAAATCTATCGAAATAAAAGGTCCTCCATCTTATTCGGGCCTAACCCATCCTGGCAGGCTATCACCTATCTTTGTAACGTCCTATACACGGGTTGTGCTGCTTATCAGCCTCCATAGACGGTAATCGGTTGTACGTACGTCTATAAGGTTTGTTAAAGTATCCTTGTGCACAAGTGCACCTTAATCGAATTCTAATAATAAAATGCATTGAAGTTTCCGTTTGTATCGGATGCGGACGTCCTATGAAATATTATCGTTACGTTTTCCGGATTGATCAAACGAAGTCTAGGGATTTTTGTTTTATTATTTTTCTTTTAACCTCTCGAAAAACACAAAAAGTTTCGCGGATAAAGACTCAAGAATACTTTTGGACTCGAGAATGGCGCATGGAGAAAATGAGAATATCTAGGGAATATTGGTATATAGGAATTTTTTGTTGCGTATCTATGTATGGCCTTCACTGCAATCTTTTCGGTAATATATTTCCCTCTGAACTTGATTCATGTCCACGAAATGGATATCCTAAGAATTTTTATTCCCTTCAGGCGATACCTGACGAACCTATTTAGATAAAATAGGTTTGCCCCCTAGTCCCCTGCTCCACCCCGCCCCCACCACTCTTCGCCATTCACGAAACCATCTCACTCATCCCCACTTTAACGCGAATCGCGAACCATAACCGATATTCCTACGTCTCGAGTAATCTCGAAAACCAACACATGAGTGCGTTCTAGTGATTCTCATCTCCTTCATTTTTCCAATCAATTTCACACGATTTATCGCTACGGCTAGGAGCCACTACTTTACCGGCAATCGTAACCTAGAAGAGTGTAAAATCCGATTTTTTCCCCTATAGACAATAGACACCGCAAAGTTACCAGTTACCATTGAAAGGGAAACATCGAACGTACGATTAATCGACGAGTGTCGCACCGTCAAATGACGAGCAACTTCACGCAAGTCGAATCGAGTCCATTCGACTTTTAAATTAGGTCGTGAACCTAGATGAAAAAAAGGGATGTAAAATTGTTCAAAGTCTTATGCTCCTTGTTTTAAAGTTCCTAGAGCAAATATGAATTTCAGGGTGAACTCGACTATTCGGAGAAAATTAAAAGATTCGTTAAGCCATTAGTGTCCTTTTGCTGTTCAATTTTTTGTTTGTTTTGTCTTTAACCGTCCACATCTTTCTCTTTCTCTCTCTTGTCCCCTTTCTATCCTGTGCGCGCACGCGGATATCCTAGGGAAATAAAAAGGTTGAAGGATCGCGTAGTATGATAAGAAGTCTGCGCGAGACGTGGAGTGGACAGCCGGCAAACTTAACTCGAACGAAGACAATCGGTCTCACTCCTACGACCTTCTCCAACACTTTTCCACCTACATTGTATTTACTATCAGCCATTGGGTAACGTCGAGCACTAACACCCTGTCGCCGACCTACCAAAATCCACACCGTCAACTTTTCCACCCTTCCTTCATCCCGGCCCTTCTACTATTCGGAGAAAAATAAAAGTTTTTGCCATCGCCTCGAGCTACTCGACCGCGATACAAGCGAGTCTCTTCTAGAAAAATATCAATTTTTTTCGTCCCCTCGTCTATCTCGCCCCTCCCCCTCCTCACCGTCTTCTTTCCCCGTACGATCCTTCTCCCCCTTTTGTACGTCCTCGTCTTCGCCGTACCATGTCTCCGCTTTATTCTTTTAGTATTCTCAATGCGACCTGTATAAATTGCTCAGTCATCAGTGAAACGGCCCGTAGCTTCTTGAAATTGTCGCCATTAATTTCTCAGTGTATTTTTATTTTTTTTTAAGAGTTTCTATAATCAACGAGATTTTGGTACAGTCATTCGAGTGGTAAAGTACACCGCGATTTTATTTGCATGGCGCGAAATTTCGTTCTGCTGGCTCCTGTATTGTATATGGAAAATTAACGATGCTCGTGGATAAGCATTAATTGCTGTATTGGAATTAGTGAGCTATAGACGACTAATTATTATAGTAATTATGCAATATGAGTTTAATACAAATTAATAAATGTGATTAGTTTTATTGGCATTTTCCGGTATTTCGATGAAACCGAGCCAGAAAATTTTTCTTTATGCTTCGTTCTTATCTTCGTCATCTTGATTCTATTTTGTTGATGCATGATTATGCCTTCATGTCCTGCATTCTTGTCCTCGTGCTCCACAGGACATACTTGACGCTTGAAATTGATTGTTTGGAGTAACAAAAAAAAATTGGATTCATTAAACAGAAAACACAGACGTCTACTTGAACATTTTTTTTTTTTTCATAAAAATGAATGATTTCGGAATCTTGAAAAATTTTTCACGTTACTTCCCGTATACGTGCGTCCGTGAAGTATCAAGATATCTCATTAACTCGTTGGCTGCGGCTCTTTTTATCGTGTCAGTTCTACTTGACGTGGAGAACGAGGACCGGACAGTTAGTCGGGCATTTTGCGTTGGAGAATTTAAAACTTTTAATTAAACACTCGTTGCGTAATGAGAAAATACCGTGAGTTTTTTCGTTTTCGCTTCCGCGTCACTTCCTTGCCGTCTCTGAGCGTCTAGTGAAATTACGCTATTCGCAATGAACGAAAGAGCCTCGGGAAATATCACCAAGTGTCACTGTGCGTAGCGTCCATTAATTCCTAGTGATTTTCAATACGCACCCGGCTACTCCTCGTCTACAAACTTATTTTTTTTACCGTCACTCCCGTCGTAGGAACGTTAGGAAACTAGTTAGTTGCTGCGAAATCGTTTCGGGTGACGTTAGCTGGTTATCCAAGACAGATGGCGCTGTTAGGAAAAAGCTAACGAATGATCATGATACGCTAATAAAATTGTACTCGGAGCCATTACTCAGGTGAGCTTTTCTTGCTCGACGCCATTTCGGTATTACGTCTGGTATCTTACTTCCGTCTTGCCGTTTCCGGGACTTTTCCATTGGCTTACGTCGCTTACGTAGACAGGCATTCACATGTACGCATATATACAATATATATATATACACACACCTACATACACTGACACATCCACACACAGAATTGTCATCCCTCTGTCGTAACAGGTCACACAGCAGCAAACGCTCTAACACGTTCGGGACACATCACTTCCGTTTCTATTGTTCCATCCGGTTAACCTGTCCAGCTTTTACGTATCTCCCGTGCGCCGCCACTTATTACTATTGTGCTTATACAGGCTCTTTCATACCTTCGTGATAATTGTCCAGTCTGGACAGCGCTGGTAATTGTCACCGACGTTGTCGGAGCTTCTTTCCACGAGAGAAGCTCCTTCGGGTCATGAAAGCTTCCCGTAAGAATAATAGGATTTGATGAAACTTCTCCCCCCCCCCCCCCCCTCCCTCCTTTCCTCCTACGTAGAATGCAGATATATCCACCGGTTTATTCCTAGAACTTTAACGACGCTAATAAAAGTGATAAATTTTATATGGTCACTCGCGACGTCTAGTTACTTTTAGCTTTCAACGACGTATATCCACTGGAACTCTTGTATACGTATATATACTACCGCGAGCAGTGCCGAACCCGGGCGTGGACAAAATATTACCTAGTTGCTGCTGTATGCGCGCTAGACATAAAATATATAGGGCATGTCACTAGTACGTCAGCTTTTCGTTACGTTTCTGCTACGTTAAGCGTAAATAATAGTAGCGATAGTGGCCGCCATGGCGCTAGCAGTAATCATGGTAATACGCTTGTGCGTTACCTCGGCTGTTGTCCTGGGCAAACAAAAATTTTCTTTCCCTCTTTGCTCACAAATTTTTTTTTCCAACACCACCCTCTTCTCGCCCTCTTTCCCTCGCACCGTCGTACCACTGCTATTTAATGTCGGGGAATTCTATGTTTTTATTTCCCCCGACCGCTCGTTCTTCCAGATAATAATAACAATAACGACGACGACAGTGGTTCGAATTGCGCGCCACGCGAGCCCCGTGTGTAGAAGATAAACTATAACTCAACCCTGAGGCACTTTATATTTTTCCATGGCAGCATTATATATTTCACCCCAGGGCCGTATCACGGCAAATTTGCTTCCCTGTATCGTGGTTGGCGGTGGTGCAGGTAACGGCGGACGCCGTCGCGACGTCTGATGATGAAACGTCCTGTAAATCAAGCATAAATTACCGTCCCGCCAAGTGGTACGATAAATTCCTCGTGTGATTTCCTTGAGTGCCAAGTGTGGCCCGCTATACGTGGCGCAAAGACGAATGCACATGCAACGTGCGCACCGTGCCACCGTATATGGTCTACGGCAGCCTGTAGAGTCGGAGATAAAAGTATAGGATACTCGGTGCAACTGCATTAACCTCGGAGTGGTAGAAAAGCGCTAGTACGTATTGTAGTAGCGATAGCGAAGATCTCATAAAATTTCCGCGTCGCTTAAACAGCCTGTACGAACGCGTCTTGATGTATATATACGTATTAGACGTGTATGCCCATAACTGCAGGTAGCTTATATGCACGTACTTCCGGGGGGATCCTTTGCAAAATTCTTCATTTAGTCTTCCGGAAATTCTTTCGCATTCGCGATTTCCGCGATGTCGCTGCAGGTACCCGTTGCCGTGTTGTTGCCACTGCTGGTTCCTCCTGCTGCAATTCTCTCGGTGGCTTTAGTGGGAGGGACTGCAAAAAATTCAGAGAAATGCATTTCCACCGGCTCCGGTGCACATTTCATTAAGTGCATCCACTGCGTTTCTTATTACGTTTGTTGTATACGTATCGCGTTTAATATGCAGTTATGTGGATATATATATACACACGTATTTGTAGATGGATTTAATATTTACGTTATTTATACGTATTAAAGTATCACTTATAAACCCCTGGTGAATTTTCCATTAATTCCTTAAACGCTCGCTTAGGCGCTTACCCCCTCCCCCCCCCCTCCCCCTCCCCCTTATCAGCAACCCGGACCCCGACCCCTTGGGCAATTTTTCAAAATAATCGCACCACCGCTCTGCCTTGGTAACAGTGGCGTAGGATGTGTAAATTACCCACTCCAGCCTGGTAACCGCGTAAATATCAAATTATAATTTGCCACCGTAAATTCCTCCAGAAGGTCGAAAATGGAGGTTTTGCCACGGTTGCGTTAATGGGCCGTCAAAATAAAATAATACCGAAGGATATTTCCCAGGGCTGTACCTTGCGTTATAGACGAGAGGTAACGGGGGTGGGGGGTTAACGGGAGGTGCAACTGAAAAACCGAAAATGCGCTTTGCGGTAAAGCAAGGAAGCAGACAAGGGGGAAGAAATTGTAGGAGAGAGGGGAGTGAAATCTTGCTTGGAAAAGAAAAATTCCTGGATTCTTTCGTCCGTATGAAGCTTTGCTGCTTTTGATGACAGGGTTGGACTTTTTTTTTCGTTTCATCTTTTCTTTTTGATCCTCTGACGATATATGATACGTGCCGCTAGCGATATATTGTACTGGTACATATAGTGTGTTTCGGATGTATCATAAATATGAAAAAATTCAAAAAATTTTTTTTCATAAAAGCTTGTTATATTTTGAAGTACTTACTGTCACCTTTTTTTTTTAATAGCAAATATATTCGGTTGCGATAAACCGCAATGCGGAATACGCAGGGAAAGACAGTGCCGTAGTCAGCTCTGTGAAGAATGAACAGAAGTTTCTATATTTCTTTTAGTTTTTTTTTTTAGTATCAACATTCGACTCACAATCGCGTAAATATTAGCGAACGCGCGTTGTGACGTTGACACGAGAAAATTCGTGAAATGGTGGAAAACCGCGTGTATAGTAATTAATATCGTTTTACTTACCGCAGGCGTGTAATTGTTATAATAAAATATCATATTTTGCACACGGCCTGTACAAGCGTAGAATAATAAATATCTATTATCCGTACAGATACCGCGTAACCCGTACAACATACCGGCAAACAGTGCGTGTAATACCCTAGTGGGGAAACAAAAAGTTACTAGAAGAGAATAATAAGGAAAGTAACTTTTCACAAAGCCATAACTACCCGAACTCAATTAAATAGTAAATACGTAATTTTGGGTCAGTCGTGTATTTGGAAAAGGCCAAAGGTCAGTCTTAAAAGGTAAATCCTTCCATAGTAGACGGGTGTAATTTCCCGTTTCTAATTTAACCCCATGACCAAGGCATCACTGGTAGTGGTAACAATGTCAGTGGTACCAACCATCCCCCCTATATGAGTTTAGCCTGATAGGTACGGTCCTGGTCGCGTCAATACGGCAGTTTTCTACTCATAGTCTTAGGGGAAGGCGGGGGTGGGCGAAGTAAAGCTGATTGTAGGGACTTAGTGTAATTCTGGGGTAGTAAAAGTTCCTATAGGGATAGTCTGACTATTTCTATGGTCGAACCCCTGGCCTCGTTCTTAGCCCAAAATCACCACCCAGAGCTTCCTCCCCATATCATCCCCACCCCTTTCCCGTCCAAGCATACGGCACTGCGTACGCATTTTGCCATCTTTATATTCCAGACACGTTTTTCTCTTTCGTGACACCCCATATATACTGTATGATAACCCTGCTACTCAGTACGTATCGGCCTGCTCTCGTTATTAGACCTACTGAATAATCTACGTGTAATGAAAGCTGTACGACCATCTCGGTTCATTATGCGATTCGACCTCCGCCCTTCGTTTCCCCGGGCAGATGCACATGCAACTGCAATTTTGCATGCTCGACTTTGGCTGGGTATTTGGCACACGAACGATTTTGCAAAGTGGGAGAAAGCTTTTTTCTCTTGTTCAAACACGTATTATTTGTTTCTTTTCTTTTTCTGTATAATTCCCGTACACCGGTGCATCGCTGAAACACTGTCTAACGGTAACGTGATAAAAATTCGCGATAGCACTTTGATTGGAATCGATCGAAATTCAATTAAAGTAATCAATTAAGAAGCGCACAACGAAATACTTAAGGTATCGGTTGACTGGAATTGTAATTTAATGCACGTTAATGCATCGCAGCTTGCGGTGCATTATCTACGCTGCAGTGCGCCTTGAGATGCATCGGATTCCATCGATTGCAGAAAAATTCCTGGTTACGAAGCCCCATCGCAGACTTACTCGACGCAATGCTATGTATGCGCGTCAGTGTATTACAGATATCAAGCACAGTTGCCCAGTCAGGATATTTTATATTCTCAATGGCTTGACGTTACGTGTGGATTCCGGACTGTGTAACGATGCATTTTATTGCACAAAACGTCTGATGCATAACGATGCTATTGCTATTCAATACGCGCCTTGCAAATGGTAATTTTAACCGGGCGTAACTCTCGGCTGTCCATTATTTGTTTGTTGGTACGCCTTCATCAACAAGACACAAATAATAATCATAATGCCCATTGTTTATCCGTGATATTAACCCATGTATATTTTTTATTTTTCGTTCATTTATGATATTCATCTTGGTACCAACTGAAATATTTAAAAAAGTAAAATTCCCTAATCCCGAGCACCGAATCCCTCGTAAGAATTTACATATTGTTTTCAATTTTTCCCTTGTATTATTCTTCTTCTTCCTGTTTTATTTATCTTCTTTTTATAAGGTTTTCCACGACACCTTGTACGTGGCCGAGTATGGCAGCTTTAGGTTAACTTTACCTACGGCCACGTGTGCCGGGAGGGGTCTGGGCTCGTTTTCATGAACGATGCACAGGACAATCGGCACGGTCCGACATAAAACAGACCGACCTCACTTTCCCAGGATGGAAAACATCCCTAGTAGAGTTCCTAGGGGAAATAAGGGCCCACTTTCAGTTCGATACGACGACATGGCGACTTACGTTTAGTTTAACGACACATTGTAAAACTTTGCGATTATTACGCAGTCTCTATCCGCCCGTCCCCTCGCACCCACCCACTCATGAGAATATATACACAGGGATTCGAGTTTGTACAGCGTTTTCAAAATTTGTATGGGAAAAAAACTTAATTCCCTAGACGCAATTACATTTGGCATTGCGATAGAATGAATCCAGCTAACCGGATCCACTATATAGGGTTCAAATGGAAATTGAATTTTCCCCTAGATAAGTACAGTGCATTCTGCGTAACTCCTCTGTATAATCCAGTGAAATCGTATCAAAAGTGACCAGGTGCATATATGCACGTGAAATGCATAACACGCAGGTAAAATTAGGTTATGTTATAAGCTCGCCGATTAATGCAGTTGCAATTTAGCCCATTAAGCTTCGTTGACTATAGTATATGCATGCAGCGGCAGTATCCCTATTGGGTTACTCGAACACGGCTGACTGTTAATAGGATACCGGAACGGACTGTACCAACGAATTGCATAGGAATAGGGTGATGGCACTGCATTGTTTGCAGTTGCATGCCGATCGGTGCTCGTTTACAACGCGATGAAGTGACAGCTGCGATTGTTCCTCAGGTGCATCGATCCTTATGCATTGTCCGACACCTTGGGTGCATAGCGCCACCCTGATTGGTTTATGGGGAATTCATGACAGGAAACTTCGGATTCCTGAGAGCATATGTTTATTAAGTATTCGTATATACGTGTATATACAGAGGTGTACGCGTTACTTGAGACCCTAGGGAATTTTACGTTGCACCGTATAAATATTTACGTTGTTGCACCGATCGTTAAAAAATGTTCCACTAAATCGTTCATGGAAGTAGAAAAGTAAGTGAGAGACTCCGTGCATCAAAGCGACGCAGTGCGCGAAAAGCCAGGACGAGGAGAGGGTGGGAAGTAGAAGTCAAACAGAATCAAAGTCCTGAAGGATAAAAGGGAGATTCTCATAAAAAACAAATCTTCGGGGGCGAATTCGAAAGTAGCAAATACGAGGAAACAGTAAATACGCCCTCGGAAAAAGGAATTGGAGATACGAACGTTGAACAAAGGCTCGATTGAGGTTAGGATGCCAGTCCTGACAAGGGCCCCACTCGAACGGGGTGCCCATCCCCCTTAGCCATAAGGATGTTTGTTCGCCCCTGTTGATTCACGCATCGGAAAACTAAAGGTTTCCCCTCGTTGCCCCCCTCCCCCTATCTGCCCAAAACCTTAGAAATACCTTCGAATCTTATCGTCCTTGGAAATTCCCTCCGAGTCAATCAAAGGGAAGTTTCATTAACTTTGCCGAGAGAAAATGCAATTTCGAAATGCATTCTCTGCCAGTGGGATTGAAGAGGCTGGTATAGGAATTTATATATAAAATTGGTAGAGCTATAAAAATTGCTCGTCCTGCATATTGTCCATATTATATCGAAAAGCTATTCTTAAAGTCGGATTTCGTTATTTTCTCCCCCCCCCCCCCTCCCTGTCCCCCTTCATCCCCAAACATATCCTATTGACTGGGAAAAAATACGTATGTAAATAGATCTGTTCTTAATAGCGGTGATTCTTAGTGACCTAGTTGTATCGTCAATAAAATTCCCCTAGATTTCAATAGCGAATAGGAAGTCGTACAATGCCGTATCGAACGTCACTCGATGCCCGTTTGCAAGCTTTTGGCGAATCGAGTAAATTTTTGGAAATCCGGCGCAAAGCGAGCGTAAAAAGGCCCTTACTTAAAATTCGCGATGTGCAGGTGTATTGTGCATCAGGAATTGCAAGGGATGTTTTATCTTGCAACATTGGTTGGCCAGATGCCAGACCGCATCTGTCGGCAAAGAGGTTAGTGGCTGGTAGGTTAGGTTACTTTAGACAGAGAAGCGAGAGACAGACAGACCTATCGACTCTTTTCAATATATCGACTCTTTTCAATATATCGACTCTTTTCGATATATCGATTCTTTCCCGAACCCTATCGAAAAGGATCGATAGGTCGAAAAGAATCGATTCGTCCCATTCTCTCCCCCGCCCTCTTACCCTCTACGAAACGGCAAAATCCCCTATGACTGTGGCACCCTCGAACAAGAAGATGCATTTAACGATTCGAATGCAGTACGGTACTCGTCAGCGGTGGGTCATGAGATCCGTGCGATAAATCCTAGAAATTGCAGCGGGTCACATCGTATGTTGTGTACCATCCCTTTGTGTTCGCAATCCGCATGCGATTTCCGTGGGTCGTAAAAAACCTGGTGGCTCATAAAATAATAACACTGTCCCTTATGAAAATGTCCCGTGAAACGTACAATAGTTTTACTAGGTATTTTTATCACTAGATATAACGGCCTTCGTTGCATTTGGATGCATCTCGATGCAATTGTCTTGCTAATTATTCTCGACGGTGTATCTCACTGGACTTCGTTCGGGGTGGTATATATAGACGCCATGACGAAAAGTCTCTAGACTCGTTATATGTACTCGCAAGAAAAACTCCATAAATCAATCCCATTAATTTCGTATGGCAAATAAGATTAGTATGCACCCGTGTAACTGCATCGTGATATTTATGGATTTTCACTGGGGTAGGAATGCGATGTTACGTGGTGGGGATTAAAAGTGGGCGGAGCCTGGGAGACTATTGGTCCAAAGAATTCGTGGTAACGCTGATTGGTATGTGATTGGCGCGTTGTGCAGATCTCGATGGACATACACGTGCACGTGGGACGTATGTAAATTCGTATTTGCATCTGAACGGGCAAACGCGAACAATACGACTCGACCGTGCGAAAGATTCGTATAATGTAAAATGCATTTTAGGGAAATTTTTTGATCTTCCGCGACCACCATTTACCATTACTATATTACCCTCTACTGTACTGCCGCTGCTACTATTACCGGTACCTACTATGCTTGTACCATATTAGGTACCACTTGTATTCTTATATCCTAGATACGTAGGAGAGTATTATTCAGTAGCGTACGTCCTACGACCCACTTACGTCGCGTGGAGTGTGTACACGCGATGCAATTTTATGCACACGATAAATTGCAACGTGTGCATCGAGTGCATCGGGGGTGCATCGTGAGGAAATTTTCGGTTACGGTATAAAAGAAATCGAAAATTTATGGGAACGACGTGGACGCGTGAGCATTCGAGAAACACATGATGGAAAGTGGCGGTACCTAGTAGTAAACGCCCTTGCTACAAGGTGCATAAAAGGTTGTCTTAAATTTTGTAAAATATTATAATTAATGGAATTCACGTCGGTTAGATGAAAGGACGTAAACAGGTGAAAAATATTCGTTCAATTTTTCGCATCGTTATATTCATATTATACTCGCTTTGGTCCTATACTCGTTTCGCGCGAAAACATTTTACACTTTTTTCCCCCAAAAAGAAATATCTCCACGGGGGTCAGATGTCACTTTACAAGATTTTAACGTAAAACCGAAAAATCGTACTAGGACACGGGCGCACAATGGAACAGAGAAAATAATTCTCATTGTACCGATCGACGGGTGACCATTGTCGTATTGCTGTGTTATGGTTTCCATAGAAAAAAACTGTATGTACAACTCCTGTGTATATATATATATGAGTATTTTATATACTATATCCTCTCGACCGCAAAAGTGACGATTATCCAAGCATAATGCGGTTCGCTTCGTTTTTCCGTGCAAAAAGAAGACCCTTTCATCTTACAAAATGGTGTCCGTTTCCTTAAAATGAGTCCCTTTCATCGGTATTCGGCACGTATGTTCCTCAGTATACTTCTCGGATGCACACAAGAACGCGCGCATTGTTCGTCGAGGTTTTCATCCTCTCAGGTTTCCATTGTCGGCGACAAATTCGAAATATATTGTCGTCGTATCGGCCGGCCCTTATATATATATATATATATAAAATAGATATATACACAAATACATAGATCTTTATGTATAAATGTACATACATATAGAGAGTATCCGTGTACCCTTCGGCAGGCATGTCCTATACTGGTATAGCAGGATGCGATTTCGCTAAAGTGACAAAGAAAATAAGCGGATAGAGAAATAGATTGAGAAAAGATGGATAGGTGTCTCTCTGTCTCTGGTACAGTTATATACGTAGTGGAAGTGGGAACCGTGATAGACGCGAGAAAACTATAAAAATCACACGAACGAATGAAAAGTATACAAGCAATACGTAAAAACGTCAAGATATAGTTTTTATTTATAATTTTTAATATAAAATTACTTTCATTTAATTTTCCTCTTTAAACAAAGTCCAATGTGTATGTTTCTTGGTGTACGCGTTATTAATATTTTTCTCTGGTTTTTTCTACAGATTTTACTCCGTGCTTCTCCCCCTTTGCTTTATTCTCTCTTCGGTTTTTTCTTTTTCTTTTTTTCCTTTTCGTAAAAACCACCACTCGTTTCACCTTTACTTTTTCGTCTTATTTTACCCTCTCTTTTTTTTACCTCACCTCCCAACGTCCTTTCTAGCCGCGGCGTTGCAACTGCAAAGTGAATTAAGTTCTGGCTCTCGCGATACCCGGCTGCAATTGCATCGCCGCTTGCAGTTGCAGTCGCAGCTGCATTCAAGTCCAGATACTCGCGGAATGCAGAATGCACCGATGCTTACGTTTGCTTCGAGTACCTAACAGCCGTGGTTGGATTCCGTTACTTTGAATTCTTTTGTCGCGTGCGAAAAAAAAGACGGGCTGGCCGCTTCGCGAAATGCTCTATCCCACTTTCGTCTTTTTCCGCTTCCCTTGGCTTCGACGAAAAGGGATTCCTTATTTCCGTTTTGAAAAATCTTTCTTTACCTTTCGGCTTCCTCCTTTATCTCATTCTCGCTATTCCTTCAAAGTCCGGCGAAGTTGCCAGCGAATCAACGCTTAACGAACGTCTCCAGTACTTTGCTTTATCCGTCTCTTGCCCCCCCCCCCCCCCCTCCCCCTAACGTACCCTCACACCGTTACCATGACTTTTATGAACACAGTTTCTAAATCGTAATTAACGACATTGCCCGTGCAATTTAATTCGCACGAGACTCCCTTCACGCGATGCACTTTTATGCACTTTCTTAGCGCAGTTTCCTCAGCTTTTCACGGATCCACTTGGCAGCATTGAATTTTATCTCAAAAGGCACCATACATAGATATTAAATATACTTGCTAGCACGGTCGACGTGTGCTTTCTGCTGATTAAATTTTGGATAATACTCCGCAAGATTTTTGCATTTTTAATTGTGACGCGCTTTGATGTCATTTTTAATTGCGACTGTATAATTTAATTCAATTGATGTAATCTCTCCCGTCGTACTGGCACGTCGCTGAAATTAAATGATAATCGGTTAGGCGTATACGCGCTGTTTCAATAATACAGGGCGATACGCCAATAGGATTAAAATTTACAATGACTGACGTATCGAATATGCAATGTTAAGAGTCTCGATCGTATTCGGGGAAATTAATAATAATAATACTTGGAGCTCGGCGTCCCAATGGGCGAAAGCGTTTATGCGACTGCGAGCGCTAATAATTAATATATAAGCATATAGTGCTAATTCATAATAAGCTTACATCACACGGGCCTGTTCATTGTCATGGTACGGTTATCTCGTGACATGCTTATTGCCGTGCACCGGCCGGATCAATGCATTGTGGTTCCTGTTTCCGAAACCAATAACCTGGCTCATTATGCATGTACCGCGTGGTAACCTAACCTAACCCTTCGGCATATGTAGGTTGCAGCTGCATGTTTATGCATTAACCCGTCGGGCAAAAATGAATTTCAGAAGAGACACGGCCAAGTATCAGCCTACTCTATATAGTTTGGCCACCAATAGAAACGGAAGACGACGAGTTTCTAATGAGGTAGGATTTTGTATGAAAGAATTAAAAAAATAAATTTTACGTCATTAATTAATTTATTGAGTGATACAAAATTATTTGCGCTTCAATATATATACATATAAATATATCTGAGGGCAGTTTCCAGGACATATATATATATATATGCAGTGGCAGCTTTGAGGACGCTTGGCAGTTTCAAGGACTGACCTGGAAAAATCCTATATCCAAGAACAGTTTCCAGAGCCATCAAGCGACGACCACACCGAATTTTCTCAAAATTTTTCGATACTAGGCACCCGGAACTGTGATGGCCTTAGAAATGGCTAGGTTAGGTTAGGTTAGGTTAGAATTCCAATGCTAGATACCCCAAGGTTTAGTTTTTTTCTAAAAGAAACATTTCAGCTTGCCGTTGTGAATGCCCCATAAGCGGCGAAGTTCTCAAAACTGCCCCTGGAAAAGTTTATATATATATACACACACATATATATTTGTCTTCATACCCATTTTTCGAGTGCGCATAATTAATGTTTATCTGCCATTATGAATTATTCAGATATTCAAGTGAATACAATCAGTTACCTGAAACGTGACAGCCCACCCCCCACCCCCTGACCACCGCCCTTGCCCGCGCGGTCTGATGGAACTTTAAAAATTATTTTTAAAAGTTATATGTTAAATTGTCGTTTTATCATCTCCTTATGCACTTCTGCATACGCGCGTATCAGTGGATAATGGATATAACCAATCAATGCTAATGAGTGTATACGCATGCGCAATTAGACACGTTTTTAAATGAAAGATCACACATCTTCTCGTCACCGCAACAAGGCCCTCCCAACGTGCGAATTTCTTTGCGTTCGAGCGATTACGGCAAATCTTCTCATCTCGCGCCGAGAAGCAGAATGCAACTGCACTCTGCGTTAAAAGTGCATGGATGCAGTTTCGAGCCCCTCTGTCTGTATATTCACTTCTAGTTGCTTCTCTCGCTCTTTTGTATCTATTCTTACACACTCTCTCTCTCGCTCTTCGTCCCCCGCTTTCCGCCTCCTCGACCCTCCTCTCTTTCTTTCTCTCCCCAGTATTTACGCGAGAGATTCGCACCCTTCTGCTTACTCGACGCAAAAGTTTCCCTTTCCGGTAAGTAAGCGCCGGGAGTCGCCTGTCATCTGTGGGAACGCGTTGTCGCCCACTTGCGATACTCTTCTACTTTCGCGACTGGAGTCGTGAGAGGGTGGAATGAGAGAAAAAAAATTTGCAAAAGATTCAGAGCAGCAGGGGTGGGACTGTACACATCGGTACTAAAAAAAGACACGAGTGGCGTAGAGACAAAATTTTTCCTGCAATTAATTCGCCCCTACTGCATCTCAAGACAGACGGTGCATCCACTTACCTGGTGCGACGTGCGCGTGTGCGTTGCGCTCGGCCGATGTTAATTATGCATTTCTCCAATTAGCGAGTCCTTCTTGGAAACTGCAAGCTTACTCGTCTAAATTTACGTTTCCTGTACTACCGGACTGTAGAATGTTTGATGACTATTGTACTTTCTTTCGTAATTACCAAAATCAGGCGGTACCATTGTGACAGGAATTTTCATAAATTAGAAAACATTTAAATTGCTTTGAAAATTTGCATAAATAATATTTAACGCTGTGCGGCTGTTAAAAAAGGTGGAATTACGTAAAAAACAAAAAAAACGGTGCTGATTCACGAAGCATTGTTCGAACGTTTTCAACGAGAATAATGACAATAATGATATTGCTATGGACCCATTGAAATTTTGTGAAAATATTGTAAAGGAAACGAACGAAATTCCAATGCACGTATTATCCCGTGAAAATTATTCAATAAACAGGAAATATAAATAACGTATAACGAAAAGTGCATTCATTTCCATTTACTTAGGCGTGGTTGTAAAGCGCGTGTATGAATTTGCATTTTCGTGCTTTCTCTTTTTTCTGTCTTTTTCTTCCTTCTTTATCTATCCCTTCTACGGGTACCACTGTATTGTGGTTAAGTACTGCGTAAAGTGGTACATTGGTGCGGAGAGCAGTATACGTAATGTTGTATATCGCGAGGGAGAAAGTGAGTATATGCCGAAGAGGAGAATAAAGGAAAATTAAAAAAAAAAAGAAAGGAAGGGAATGAAGAATAGGGTGAATTTTCCATAATACAATGGAATACCCAGTTGGCCAGTGGGTAATTGTGTTTACGAAAAGGGGGAGGTTTGGCTTTCAATTAAATCGCTGGGAAAGCCCCCTGGATAATTGCTGCTAATCGTTGGAATCGCGTCGAGAGGAATTAGCGGCTATAAAATCGTACCCCGATTACATTTTAGGTTCATTTTTCAATGAGATGTATCGCGGGTACGGGTCGGTATAGTTCGCGGTTAGTCCGTATCATTAAAAGATAGTTTCGACTAGGTGTCGTATAGAAATATCCTTTATAAATAATGCAGTCGAGGTAACATAGTGGAAAAAAGCAAAACGAAAAATTCCCCTAGGATTTCAATAACGAAAAGCGAAAGAAAATATCCATCCTACTTATATAGTAACGTTGCGCATGCGCACGATATGCCTCCGCGTATATAGTGCTGTGTAACTACAAACTACAGAAACGGGAAGGTAGACTAGTGAAGATAAAAGATAAAAGAAGATATATCCAAAGCAGAGAAAAAGGAAGGGAAAAAACGCCGGAAATCTCGTTTCAAAGATATTAAATCATCGCGTGTAACTGAAACCGCAATTCGCGGCAGTTTTGAAAGGCCGCAACCAGACTGAGTCCGGTAATTCAAAACTTGACAATAGGAGAAATGGTCTTATACTATATACGGTGGTGTAGAATCGTGGTTTAAACGTAAAAAGATATAAAAAACAAATGCAAGAATACACAAACGACGGTGTGAAAAAAAAGGGGTAGACAGAAAAAAAAAGGGAGAAGGGAAGTGACAGTAATAGAAGTAAAGAGAGAGACAGATGATATCTAGGGAGAAATTTAAGGCGGATGAAATTACGTACCTTTGTATTGTCAACAATTGACAAGCGTAAAGGTAGAAACTCGTCGGGTTCGTAATAGTCGCGTGAACTTGTCCTTACTCTGTTGTCGGATACGTCGTACACAAAAGCCTGACCAAAACCGGAAAGAGGATACCCCCACGTGTACCTAACAATTTTATCCACTTCCGTCTCTTATTGTGACGCGTCTATACTACGTGTATTGCGGACCGCAGAAGAGGCCATGTGTTGTTCTACGGTGTGTAGCTTCTTTCGAATAAATTGTTTCCACCACTTCCCTTTTTCTCACCCTTATTTTTCCTCTCGTCGCTTACGTTTGGTATCCCTTAAAATAAAGATCGCGGAAGAAAATTGGATCGTGCCGGAATTGCGTGTGAGAGATGGGAAATATTGGGAAAGAAAAAAAAAAGGACTGAGGTAGTTCTTTAGTTTTATCCCTGTATTTACTTGCATAGAAAATATATCGCCAGTCGGTCGCGTTATACTTGGTAAACTCCCCAATCCTGACGTTTGGTATAGGTATAAAAAGAAAATGTGAAGATAAGCCAAAAAGTCGGGAAGACATCGGCAGTCGGAAAATTGCAAAAAAGTTGACTTTGAAAGATCATCAAATTATTTGAAAGAATCGACGAGAAGTAGTGTTTCCGATATAAAGTCGATTGAAACGATATAAAAGGTAAGGTTCACGTATAAGTTATCGCGGTAAATTTGAACGGGATAAATCTTGGCCAAGGATACACTTTTCTCCGTAGCACAGTTACTTTGCGCAGTCCGGTATAGTTAGAGCCAGCGTCCCAGACTTTTCTTCTGGCAGTATAATTGTCCCGTAGAAGTGGGGGGCGGATACCCACGAAAATACGGGCGGGTCGGGGGCATCACACGCGAAAGGATATATTGCCGCCATTAATTTTACTCGTGTTATTGATTTCGGCTCTCTTGTATCCCAGCTTCCTGGTAGGAGGGTCCTGCTCCGCGAACGATCCCGAGCGAACCTCTTTCAATGCGAGCAATGGATGTGTCGCCATCGCATAGTTTCATATATGTACATACACGCAAAGTTTACATATAAAATTATATCGTACACGTACGTGTATACCAGGTTCTGCACATACCCATATATGAATAGAAGGGACCAAGAAAAAAATTATTGACCCCTGATAACTTACGACGCAATTATTAAGGTCATAGTACGATACCAATATGGCCGTCTAATAAGGTCACTGAAAACAATCCCCTTTACTGATAAAGGCCTGTTTTCCCTGCGGGCTTAACGTTAACGAAACATTAGCTGGGGGAACGTAGCTTCGATACGTCTTCCTCGGACTTATCCGGGACAGGTTAGAAGGTTGTGGATGTCCCTCGCTCAAATCCAGGTTCATCCGCTTTTTTTTTTTTTCCTTAGGAAATTGTCCAGGGTTCTTTTTTTTTTCATCCCACCCGGTAACTTTCATATTTTCTCGGCAGACGTTTTTTGTCTGCTTCCTTCCCTCGCTTTGTTCCTCTCTCTCTCTCTCTTATGATAAAGGTTATGGAAGCTTACGTACGACAATTTTCCCCCAGATCCAATTGGAATCCTCCAATAGTGGAATTTCCTTTCTCGGCTTAATGCATCTAGGGAATGGCGGTGGTAAAAAAGAAACGAGGCTACATACACTCCAGTGGTAATTGGCCTCATCCGTTAAGTCACGTCTCCACTTGATGACGTCGACGTTGTCTACGTGTCAAGCCGGCCACCTTTTTCCGTATTCAGAAAAGTCGTCGATGTGCACACTCGAAATGTATCCCCCATCCCTACCCTTCCCAACCCTCCCCATCACTACCGGAAACGGGTCATCCTCAAAGCTCTAGGGTATTACTTATTATGGCAACGTCACGTCCCGTCTTCTCGATGAACACTTCATCCTCGAGTACTCGGTTGTCTTTTCTCTCCTACTCCATCCCTGATCCACTTAAGGGATCATAGTTCTTTGTTTTTCATGCCTATGAAAATTTTTCACGCTTCATCGTATCTAGGGAATTTCGTAATAGTTCGAGATGGAACCCGGTATTTCCACTTCGCGCGAAATACGAAGCAAGTATCGCTAGAAGAAAAAGAAGATCCTCCAGAGATACTTCACAACGTATGACGCAAACTGATCTCGAATTATCGGAAAGATGGCACTCGATCCCGAAAGAGAAAATAAAAATAGATAAAAATCCCTAGAAAGCCGGATGAAGCCAAGTGCAATATTTTCGCTACACTGCGACCCAGTTGTTACGATTCGTAAAGAACCGTAGATCCGTACCGTAACGTCCCCGAGGCGTCGAGTGTTGTCCAATAAGTACACGTATAGTTATAGGCAGCCATAGGGGGATAGTCCGAGTTACGGGCAGGATAGGACTCGGCATGATATCTAGGGGAAATATCGAACTAGGTGAAATGTGGAACTAGGGAAAACGGTAGTGGAACTGAAAGCCCCTACTCACTCTCTCTCTTTCTCTCCTTCCGTCACTCCCCCATTCCCTCTTCCTCGCAGAGGGATTGGAGGTGTGTCTAGCCAGACAACGATATATCCACGAGCTATTAGAGCCTCTCGGGAGATATCGGATGGTCCCACTGTTGTGCAGCTTTACCACCAGGACTTCTATTGTTTACAGTAGTACCAGTTGACAATTTTTACTCGGATTGCTTGTTTGCTTGCTCGTTCACTCGACGCGCTTCGTTTCCTCGCAAAATTGTTCGAGACTGGTATAGGGACAAAGAAGATACTTTTGTTATTGTTTACTGTCCGTGAAAACCAAGTGCATTTTTAGGTTAGGTTAGGTGACGTTACCCGTCGATGCACTCCGGTGTTTGAGCTTTCGACACATTTTTACGAAGCCTAGGGATTTTCATTCTCTGCGCAACTCTCTCGCGTGAGTATATCGGCAGCCATGATGGATATTGTATTTCTTTTTATTCCTAGACGAGACTCGATCTTTTGTCTTCTTAGAGCCTAGTGATTTTATTTTGAGCTCGCTAATCGGTGACATTGATTCTCTCGACTTTACGCTAAACGCGCATTAAAAACCCTAGAAAGATAACCAGTATTAATTGTGGGTAATAATAGCGAGCGAAAAGTCCGTGAATGAAATCCCTAGTCACGAGTCGGCACTAAATCGACTTCTTCTCGATAATCCTCGTTATTCCTTGAGAAAACCCCCTGGTAACAATGGAGAGCCATAAACGAGGGTATTTTTCAGTCAAATGAAATGCATCCCTCCTCTCCCACTCATCCTCTCACTCTCGGGATAAGGGTGTACCAATTAAAATGGCGGCTATCTTAACGCTATTTCTCCTAGATTGTGCTCGTGAGTACCGTAATAAATCCGATCCCTTATAAATCGTTTTTAATTGAAATTTTCCCCTAGATAAAAGGTAGCCATATCCGCGCCCGAGGAGAGGAATAATCAAATCCATCAAATTTTACCAGCGTGCAAATATTTTACACTTTTATTCGTATACTCGCGCCGAATACACTAGTCACGGTGTCCCTGCGCTCTGCTACCGGGTGTACATATTCCATACGCAATTAATCAGAGGAAGTGCCGTGAATTATGATTCCTAGAATGAATCCACACTTTGTAACTGTAGTATCCACGGCGATAATTGTGAAGGAGCGTAAAAAAAGCGGGTGGTTTTTTTTACAAAGAGACGTCGAGTACGACAAGAGACGAATTGTAAGGAAAAGGGCGGGCGGGGGTGGGGGTGCTGAAGAATTATTTCAACTGCAGAAATGCACTTCCCTGGTCCTACCCGTACGTACGTAACGTCACACGTATGCATAGCAATGTAATTCCCAATGCAACCGATGCCCGGCCCCCTCACCCTTCACCACCCTTAAACCCTTTGTTGCCGACCCTTGAGGCACCCTCGTGGAAACGTCACCCTTACAATTCAGCGAGACGACCGTGTCGCCCTAACGAGGGTGCCTAAAGAATAAGGGTTGTTTTTTGCGGATGGCAAAGGAATTGAAGAGAAAAGGGAAAAAGGGGGAGAAGCACCATTAGGGTACATTTCTACGAAATCATGGAGAATATGCGATTTCCGAAATATGTCGCGATTATGAGAATCGCAATGTGATAACGGTAATTCGAATTGGACGTAACATTTATTATTCATCAATATCTCAGTCATCAATTATTTATTATTATTAATGATATGATGGCATTGGATAATGTTAATATTAATTAAGAGTAATATCACTTAATAACGAGTATCCCTGTGTACCTCGTATAACGAGCGTTTCTCCACTGAATACGTCATTAACAGGTCAGACCGTTTAATCCTACCTGACGCGAGAACCATAAAGCTGGCTGATCTTTTGACATTAACCACTTGTGCGCCTTGGGGGAAAAGGCTTTTGGTCGGCGTCGCGTGTTGGCGACAGGACGTTTTCGTCCAAATGCTGCCTTAAGGGGAGTTGGACGTTGACGGTGGCTGAAATCGTGCAAACTTACCTTGGATTGGTGATTAATTTTGTCATCTTTCCTTTAGTTTATATTAATCGAACAAATCAGTATTACCTCTTAGTAGACGTTCTAGAAAATACAAAAAAAATTGAACTCAAATATTAAATTCAACCAATTTTATGGGCATATTAAGTGAAGCGTGCAAAATTGGTTCGGATTGGTGAATAATTTTGTCATGACTCCTTTAGCTTATATTAATTGAGCAAATTAAGTATTACCTTAGTAAACATTCTAGAAAACACAAAAAAAATGGAACACAAATAATAAGTTCAACAGAATTCATGAGAATATTAAGTGAAGTGTACAAAAATGGCTCATGCTCTGGATGCACAATTTTCGGTTTACATTTTTCGATGTTTACTGAGGTAATACTAATTTGCTCGATTAGTATAAACTGAAGGAATGATGACAAAATTAATCATCAATTCGAGCTAATTTTGCACGATTTCTGCCACCGCCGACGTCCGACTCCCTTTAAGCCCCCCTGGTGTTGACTTAACCTTTGATCTCGTTGAGTTTCTGGACCCGCAGATTTTGACTAAAAAAAAAGAATAAACGCCCAATAAAGAGAAGAAAAACAAGAGTGAAAAAAAAATCATGTTTCGCGTTCGTTACCTCCCCCCGCTCCACCCTATTCCCATTAAAGCCATTTTTTAAAAAGTGCCTGTTAATTGCATTTTTGTAGAAATCCAAACGGCTTTCCGGCAGGAAATTTTCTGCCATGCTTTTTTTCGGAACCATTTTCGAAAATGTCATACTTTTTTTTCCCTCTTTAATTCGTGTATGATATTCCCACGGTACATGGTTGTATACGTGTATTTATCTACGTATAGTGAGATTGCGTTACGGTTGGCCGCTGTTTCCGCAGCAATAAGTATCTAGCCCTTTATAAATTACCATATTCGCCGCGAAAGTTGCTATCATTTTTATTCGTGCAACAACCTTCTCCACCTTCAGCCTCCACTTTACCTACAACCTTCGCGAGCCTTATCCTCCCATCCAAAACCTACGGGCCGCGTTATTTACGGCCGACGTGGAAATAATAAACGCGATACGTTTCGCCGGGAAAACTCCGCGCTGGAAAACTTGCGCTGTAGGTGTTAGCCAAAGATGTCCGGGAATGGTCCGGAGGGGAGGTAAAAAAAAAGAAAAAAATTGGCATAATAAAAAGAAGGTATAAACAGCAGGTACACGTTGCACTCAAACCTCAACAGGTTTTTATCCTAGGGATATTTCTGAGCTAGAAACTTTCCTGCATAATGCGCGTTCATGCGATTACTTATTTGGCAGTTATTATCCTATTCATTAAAAATTTTTGTACTGCGAGTAAAAAGGGAAAAAATGGACACAGCGAGATCATAAAATTTCCTGCGCTACTCGTATTTTTTTACCTCATGGACGGCCATTGAAAATTTTCGAAAAAAAAATTGCTGCCCACTCAGTCAGGATTAAATAGGATCGTCTGCATGGCTGGGGAAAAAAATTCAACAGGTAGATTAATTAATTTGCGATAACGTTGCAGGTATATATATATATCGTGTCATCTTTGTTTTCATTTTTCTCCCCTGCTTCTCTTCTCTTTTCTCTATCTTCTTCTCAACACGATATTCATTCATTTCTTTATTACTTTAGCTATATACCCGCATCCCCGTGCTAGGCAATCCGACACGCACCTACGCGTGCAAGAGCGTCGTGCTCATTACTCAGTACGAAAATAGGGATTTTTCCCTAGTGGTAATTTCTCCCTAGAATATATCGTTTAGGTCAAAGATACTGTTTACGGAAAATTTTTAATAGTGAAGGTGATTTAAAAAATTTGTTTACAATTTCATAACCGTAGTCTTGGTTTTTGTTCTGTTTATCTTTGAAAAATTCCGCGAATAAATTTATTTCTACGCATTATGTCAGCCGCGCAAAATGCGACGACCGCCAGCGTCATGCGACGACGACGACAAGTAAGACGAGCGACGATGCGTCGCGATGTTTTCGCCAGTGTATCATAAAAATGCAAAACTTACGGAAGATATTCGCACATGGCTAAGCAGAGCGTAACCTCGCGAATAAGCGTGACGAGTAGCACTACTTTGTCGGACTTTTTTGCGATCTACAAAATTTTACAAAATTAGACAACATTGCGAAACTTTTTGAGAGAAAAGTTATCTTTCTTGCGGAAACTTTCTTAAAAAAAAAAGACAAAAACCATTCAATACGGACTCCAAAAAAAGATATTTCTCAATGATCATATCGATGCAAAATTTCTCGTTTGGTTCGATAAAACCAGTAACAAGAACAACCATTACACGCAATAGTACAAGAGTATCGTAGTTTTACCAATTACATAACATAACCAAATTTCTTGATGTTTTATAAGTGAATTTCGAACAGTCGAAGCGTAACGACGTTTTCATGGAAATTGCCTTTGATATTGCGGTACTAGCATTGTAAATGTTAAACAGCCCTAAGTTCGATCTGACCCTATGTGGTTTATGCATTTCCTCTATTTCCATGCTTATACCATCCCTTAAGTGCAGCAGAATTGCACTTAGTACATCGCGCACAGTAATTTCTGCATGCAAATGCGATCCGTAGAGGGGATACCTAACCTATCGATGCACTCACGGTTAATATCAAAACCCCCCGCGGTAATGCACGCCATAACGGATAACGATAACTCATGGGAAATCGGGTTGCGAAAATTCAGCAAATATCATAATCCAACCTAACCTAGCTGTGACCTAACCTAACGTTAACTGTCATAAATGGTAAGAATCACAGCACATGCGAAATCCCATTAGCCGCAACAATGCTAGCGCGTGTAACCTTGGCGAAATTAAATTTTTCGGGAAAATGAACTTGCGAAAATTGGCGAGTGTGCTGAGTCGCGTCGAATGAAGTTGAGAATCGGATATGGCGGTTTGTGCAATTTCAGTCGGGGTTGCTCAGATTTACTATTACTAATATACCACTGTTATTACTGTTACAAGTATTACTATACTACTAGGACGAGGACTGGCAAATAAGAATAGGAGTATCAGGTGTGTTGTGCCCTGATGAAAATTAAAGCAGTCGTTTTTCTTTAATACTTTATTCGCGAAAATTCGTCGGTATTCAGTCGGCATTCAAAAATTGCGAAACTCAGTGAGGACGATGTTAAGAATTTTTGAAAATTTCCGATATGTCGTGACTATTCTTTTTTTTTACATTTTTTCCTTTTTTCTGTAAAATCGACACAAAAATCACCGACTGCCTTTGAGAATGAAGCTTTCAGTGAAATTGCAAGCTTCTCGAGGATGTCGGTCAACTGCTGTAAAAATATTTGCATCCACTCGAGACTTCCGGAACCGGCGCGGCTGTTGCGTAATAAAGCCACGTCCGATGCCATGACGACTTTAACCTTTTCCCTCAGTGAAATATCTTTGAGTGCCGGTGTGTATAGTTGAGTCAAATTTGTTTTTTAATTTAATAACTTTTCCGTTCAGTGTTAATTTTTATTTGTATCTTTCGTACTCGAATCTTGAGATATTAAAAAAAAATTATTGGTTACGTTTAAAGAACTTGCGGTAGAAGGTAAAAATTTTGAAAAAAAAAGAGTTTCCCGTACCTACTCTCTACAAGGACGATGAATCTAGGAAGAAAAAGTTTCGTAAAATTGAGCCACCCTCTTTTGTCCTTAGAGTTACCGAAGTGCGAAAAGTGTTGGCGATTATCCTTGCGGCTCAAGGTAAATCGCACCACAGGACCTTTCGGTAAATCCCAAGAGTCGAAGGATACTTGGCTGAGCGTAGAAAAATAGCCACTTCGTGAAGTCTCTTAGAAGAAGACAAAGAAAAAAAGAGAATTCAGTCTTAGGTTCTTCCTAGCAGTAGGTCTCTGTTGTGACTGTGACCCGCTTCTTCAGGCGGCCAGGATCCCTGTTTACATCGTAGGATTAGCTCGGTACATTTAGCCGTTGTAAACAGTTTCTTTGTAAAAGTGAAAAAAAAGGTAAAGATGTTGATCCCTAAATATGGTCTGAACATAACGATAAGTCCATTTGAGTCTTAAAATCTATTTGATCTCTTATGCGTCTCATATACGTAATCGTAACAATAACGACGCAACGTAATGATAAAAAAATTTGTTTTCAAAATCAAAAATTTCAGAATTAAACTGCCGCCCATAATCAGCAATATGGCAGTATTAAGAAAAGCTTTCAAAATATGTAAAAAAAAAAATTCTGTAAAATTTCCCAAAAGCCGCTTTTTCCATTGAATTAAATTTTTTGTATCATCCTCAAAATTGAGTTTAACAAAGTCGTAATATATGTTACCTGCTATAAACATGTTGAAAGATTCGTGGAATAAAAATAAGAAAAAGGATTTCAAGGATAGCAGGGTGGATTAAGTCGAGTCATGCTCGTGGTCTTAGTCGAAGGATTCAAGATTATCTCGCTTAAAAGCATACGTGACTCAAGCGGCATTTTTAACAGGAGCGACACAATGGGAACGCGACAGAGCATGACAGGACTTTGGTATCCTTGTTGGCGGCCCGTATCGCTATGGTAAAAAGGAAGAGGTAAGGAGACGAAGAAAGAAAAGGTGCAAGAGGGGGGGGGGGGGGAATAAGAAAGCGGAAACCACGTGCGCCAGGACCTGCCCTCCTGCCAGGACAGGGAGACATCAGTATCCCAGACTCCTGGGCAGCCAGGATCCCTTAATCTTTTCCGCAGGATCAGTGAGAAGCGGTCGCCGCGATGACAAGCAGACAATACGAAAACCTCACGGCTCGCATCATTTCAGGAAAGAAATGAAAAGAGGGATAGAGCAGTAAAAAAAAAGAATCCTGAATATTTCGACACCCTGTGGATACCTGCGGGGATGAACGAAAAAATTTCTTAACGTAGGCGTCGCCAGGCGTTACACCTACTACGACTTAATGAAACGCCCTTTCTGGAATCCCAAATGATTTTCGAAATTATCTATGAGGAAAAAGAAAGGAGCAGGTGTCCCGTGTGCATTTTGAAAAGTGACGTGTATATTTTTAAGAATTCTTTTTAAAGATGTTCGATAAACGTACGTCACCCTTATTGTTATACGTTATCGAACAATATTAGACGTTTTCATTAGTAACAATTTTTTGTCTGACCTACATACATTCTTTTGTTACTGTTATACAGTAGAAAATATAATTCCTTTTCATTCTCTCCGTTTCCTTCGAAAGATACATGTCCTTACGGGATTTATACGCGTCGGCCGTGTAGCGGCTTTTACGTAACTCAAATAAATTTCTCCGTGCAAGAGAAAAGGGTCAAGGATAATTCATTCAACGCATGGAATCCTTGGTAGGCTCTCGGGCGTATTTTCACCCTCTTAACCCTGTCCAAGTAGGGGCGATTCTTTTGGTCCCTCCAAGTCTCTTTACCGGATGCGATACATTCCTGCGCGAAAGGGATGTCACGTGTTTCGATGTCACGAGCGGGTGTCGACTCGTCCTTTACTAGGATTAAGATTCCCGATTCGTAGGGACGCCCTATAAATTAGAGTTATTCCTGTTATTGGATTGGCCTCCCTGAAGAAACTGTAAGGACACGCGTGCGTCCGATAAAGGAAACAAAAAGGTAGGGCACTGTATAGGGTGGACCTTGGGGAAAAATGGAATAGAAAAAATCACTAGACAATATTTTCTAGTTACGGAGGACCTCGTATAGGTATAAGCATATAGGTAATGTTAAAGCGTGACAGGACACCACTGGGACCCAGCTGCGTATACGTTGACACGCTTCGTAGAATCTTCCCAGTTTAGCCTCGATATCCCACAGGATATTGATCAATGAGCCATGGGTACGTACTACACTTTGGTACGATGCGCGTAAATCCTCTAGTTGAAAGACAGCCATTATATTACTAATAAATAGATTTGTCCGGATAACGAGTTTTGCGACGTCCTATTTCCGAATTACTAGATAACATAAAAAATATCTGACATGACAAATAATAGGAATATATACGTAGAATTGGAGTCGGACCAAAATCTTTGAGAAACTTTCAAAAATCCAGTATTCCCGTTCGAAAGTCTTTTTCCGACCGACACCGCTTTTTTTCATGGACTCGTACGGGACATCCGTCGAAAAAAATGTTAAAAGTAAAAAAAAAACAGTTTTACCCTTAGTGGAAATAAAAAGAATTAGGAATCAGGTCACCTCCCAATTTCTCGTAGTGGCACATTTGATTCCAGGGAAAAACCACAGTAGCAAGTAGCGAGCTCCCGGACACCAGAAATCCGATCGAGTCCTGCGGGATATCAGGGTGGGTGGGTGGTTAGATCGGCGGGGTGGTAGGTATCTACATCCATGCCATTCTGTAGCACCGCATTCTGTATATGTATAGGTATGGGCTACTGGTTCCATGACGAGTTGTGTTATAGGTTGAGTGTACAGGAAGAGACAGAGCCGGGTTAAAGGTCATGGGACAAAGTTGTAAAGGTTCCTCAGGTAGTGGGCTAGGTCAAAAGGGTGGTTCTGTCTGCTGTACAGTGTTACAATGTTACAGTGCAGAACAGTATAGAGTACGTGAAAGGAGACACCGGAGTATCAGGCTGTAGGATCACCTGGGAGTCTGGTATGGACTAGATAGAAATGAGACATCAACCCTTATTTACAACCCCTTTGCGGTTTTGAGCCCCTGGGGAAGTGCAGTCGTAAGGTGCAACTCGGAAGCTGCAGTCCAGCACGACGAGATGTGGTTTCCGAGAAATTTTCTAAAAGAAGAAGAGAAAGTATAAGGTTCCGCAAGTTTGACATCGATGCTCTGGCTACCCTTGAGAATTCGAAAGTGTATGTATTTAAGGGTTGTAAAGTCTTCTTTGGATTTGCGCCATTTCTCTGCAACCCTTAACACCAGAACCGTCAATCCGGTCAGGGCCGCTTTACCCTTTAAACCTTCGATTTAACTTGGAATTGGGGTGAGGTTAGGGTTCTATCGGTTCAGCGGGATTTCCATTTATTTAGGGGTGTCTCTCGGCCATTTTGCAGCTTGTGAGGGGGGTAAGTTACGCCGATAAGATACTGCGGACATTTTCGTCCTTCTCACTCGCAGTGTGTGTGTATGGGTGGGCTTCATTAAATTTGAAAGATCGACATTTTGTAAAATTTTCAAAATCCTCCCTTACTTTAAGTCAATCCTTTCTTATTGCAACGACGGTACTCTGACTTTTCTTAAAACTCCCCGAGTAACTTTTCATCCACTTGAAACTGCGAGACAATTAAAGTAAGAGGTCACTAATTAATTAAGGTTAACCGTTAGACTGATGAACTTTTCACTTCGCTATTCCAAAGATCTCTTGAGAATCAAAATTTTCAAATCACTTCCCTCACCTTCCACAAAAATTACACTTTTCCGGTATATAAAGAATTGTACACGATACTATTTCGTTCTTTTGTCAAAGTTGCGGACAGCCACTCCTATTTTCCTGTCTTTTTGAATCATCCCGATCCTTCCACAGCGTCATTCACACTAAAATAGATCTCATCTTCCCAGTCAGTGTACACGAAGGCACTAAAGCCTGGTTTTCGATTACTATACTGACACCCCAGTGTCGTATGATGTTTTCCCAAGTTTTCTGGAAATACAGGGTAACAAAGAAAGCGTGACAAAGGTTATGGAAAGGAATCCCTATATCGCATTTCCTCTTCTCCACAAATACCTACACGTTCCGCTCCCAAGGATCTTGGACAGGTTTGTTCTGATATCTAGGGTTATTTTTCATTTAATTACCGTTTCACTGATTAGGGGTAATTATTCAAGGGATCGGACAGTAGCAGGGTAGTCAAGAGGGCAAGTACAAATTCGTGTTTGGTCTTCGTATCGCAGCGAGGGCTTCTTATCGGACTCTCAGAGGGTAGTTTCATGGGGCCCTCTTAAGCCTATTTCATCCCCTGCTAGTAGCCCTTAGCAGGGAAGCGATAAATATCACTAGGATCACCCTTCGGAACAGAAGATATTTTGTGTCTGTCAGTATGGATTCACCCAAGGATCATCAAATGACTCAGACAGTTTATTGCATTTACGGCATCTTGCACTGATAGCGGCCATATTTCATCCCCTTGTGTATCTTTGCCACCCTAAAGAAAGGAGAGGAAAAAAAAGCAGAAACCCTATGTTAACCATCCTGTATCATCCCTAGTGACATTTGGATCTTCATCTTACGTCACTGTGTACCCACGCCACCGCCAAAACATCCCTTCCGTATAAGCGTCGTAAGTAAGCACAGCCGATATTAGATATTACGTAATAAATCCATGGCCCATTGACTTTTCTACTTTTTGGATATGTTCCCTGATCCTCGGATAATTCGTGAATATTGCCAATTTTCGGATTTGGGAAATAACTAGAATATTTTTTTTTCTTCTTAAACTCCACGATTATTACGGAGTTTGAATAAGACGTATTACATTGCGTATTCCGTCACTCACAATAGTATACTCTCTGAGCTTTATTTATCATTTGTTTTCGGAATATCTTCAAAATGACGTCACCGAACAAAATTTTTCTTCGTCACCACGACGGAACCTCATGTAATTATTTAAATGTATAAATATACGTCAAACCATTTATATACAATACTACACGTAATATCACGCGAGCTCAATACCAAAAATCCTTGAAAATAACTAACGAGCGGCAATGACAAAAGAGATCATTAACCCTTAGCGGCCACACCTCAGCCAGGCCACATAGCGGCCACATGGGGTAACTCATTACCCCACGCTGAAAAA
>JARQST010000285.1:142038-164920 GCA_030142225.1 Pachycephus smyrnensis | reverse complement strand
AAAGGTTTTAGACCTCTAATTTCACTTTTTCTGAGCCTGGGGTAACTAGTTACCCCCAGTGGCCGCTAAGGGTTAAAATCCTTTCACGAGGGCACGTATAAACTTACTAGAAATTTTGCACTAGGGAAATTATCTGGAAAAAAGAAAAACTATTTATTTCCGGCAATTTCTCCGAAATACTTTTACTCCTTTTATTTTTCGTCGTCAGTCTGTCAATGCGTTCGTTTTCAGGGTCAGGATAACTCTTGGGTTATTTAGAGGAAGGATGAAGGATGGGCTAATTTTTTTCTTTTTTCGCTGTCGTCTCCCCCCCCCCCCCCCATCCCCTCTTCCCCCCACCGACATCCCCAGATTATCAAAGACTTCTCGGTGGAATCGTCTCCTCTCGGCTTACTCGTGATACTTGGTTGCTCCCTACAATTTTTCCCTAATTTCTATTTTTCCTCTCTAACTCTCTCTCTCTCTCTCTCCCCCTCCCCCTCTCTTTTTTCTCTCATTATTTTTTTTACTCTCTCGTCCATTTCGATCGCTTTCTTTAGCTTTGTTTTCGTTTTCTCTTTCTCTATCTATCTATCTTGAATGTAGTATCTCTGTTCTCTTTCAGTTTGAAATCCCTTCTCTCAACAAGGATTTACGTAAACAGGATCCCTGGCCTGTATTACGTGACAATGCCTCCAAGGTAAGGCGTGTTGAAAGCACCAGAAGATTGCAGCAAAACTGCATTTACTTCCCTGCAGTACCAGGTCAAAGTGCATTGGTACCCTTTTACACGTGTACGGACACTGAATGTATGCGGGTGCCATCTTGCCTCGCATTACTGAATGAAAATCAGTTTCACGTCGTATACGTCAAAAATTGATATTAAAAAATATCTACATATATATTTTTGTTTTACTAAAATCGATATTAGTAAAGCTAATAGAGCAAGTAGATAAAGTAATAAAAGTAATTGAAAAGGTACATTTTTAAAGTTTTAACGTACTTCTGTTTGCCTGGTTCGTCCCTTCTTTTTTGCGTCAACATATAAATGCTCGGTACGCGAGCACTTTAAAGATTAATTAGTATGATTGGCTATTTCAGTCGCGATTTCAGTATCGACTTCGTATCGGGGATGCGGAAATTGCATTTGCATTCTCTTCCCTTTTTTCTCTCTCTCTCTCTCTCTCTCTGTTTACAAATGCCAACCAAATCATTCGAATGCATAAACGGAATCGGCGTCACTCCGCGCAATGCTATACATACGTCGACATGAATATTTCATGGGATTTCCCTTTCCCGCCATGGCACTCACGGTTGGCAAGCTTGCTTTTACTGTCTATTATTGTCTCCTTGTAATTCACCCTGTATGCGTTACTTCTCGCTACCCTAAATACGAAGCTTCCCGTTTGTACGATCCTGTCCCGGATAACTGCACTTACGCTTTGCGAAAAATTCCACGACCCGTATGCGCACTGTATTACTTCCACTTGTCCACGGTGCACAGGTACGATAATTAACACACACGAAACTATAAAAAGATTGTAAAAAAAAATGGTTTCGCTGAAAAATATTTACTTTTGGTAATGAAACGGATTTCATACGCGTTATGACTTTTTGTTATTATTCGATAAAAAATAATATGCTCGCATAGTCGTCAAATAAAAAATATTGCACTCGGATTATATTTTTATTTCTTTGTGTTTGTATGATTTTACCGCAAAACTCCATTGCAGATATGCGGCTCTGCGGTTCCGCATGGAAAACAGGAAACCATACGGGATTTAATGTGTTTTCGGTTTCGCGTTACTCGTTTCGCGTTCCCTCGGGATGCGTTCTAGTTGATTTTTATTATATACATATATATATTTTTAATGTCGTCTCTTTGAGCCAAAAAATTGTTATACCAACTTTCCATTATCTTTGCTGGAAACGTCGCGTCACTGGAGCTAACGTTATTTGCAGGCATATGCGACTTTCTATAATCCTTTTAATCTTCTTTGTATACGCGCGTACGTACGTATACATAGACACAAAATTCAAATTTTGTTTGACCTCGCAATTGGCTATGTATCCTGCATGTTAACGAGTGCTGTACCTATAGGTGAAGCAGGCTATATTAATATCAATAATTATTATGCAACATATTGCAATGCACGTTGTTGCCCCTATAACTCTCTATGCTAATTTTCTCTTGAATATTTATTGCGAATTCCTAAGCTTCGATTAGGAGTCTATTCTGAACATTTGTTTACCCAAACCACGTGGCCGATGTTTTTTTACAATTTTTTTAAAAATTTTATCAATATCATTTAAGTAGTTCGTGTTGCGTAATTTAGAATAGTATTATGAATTTTTTTTTAACGCAGTACACGCATCAGTCGTTGAATTTGATTTTGTTTTTTTTTTCCCCCGTTTATTTCGAATGTAGCGTAACATTGCGTGCAGTAACATAATTGCGAAATTCCTTCTTTTAATAGAAATGCATTCGATGCAGTTGAAATGCAATTCGTACTCTGCCTCTCGCCCGTATTTTTCTTTGTAGAAATTGAAAAAAGCTTCTTTCTCTTTCTCTCTCGCGTTACGCAACGATGGCGATAGACGCTACATCTTATTTTCCACTATTCTACCGCGTGATTATTCATTATTCATTTATTCGTCTCGTTCATTTATAAATATTACTCGTTGCGCTTCGCATTGTTTTATTTCAATTTCAATCTCTTCTACTTTTCCAGCAACTCCAATTCCAATTCGCAATCCAATTATTCACACACCGCGCGCTTTTACTCCATGTATAATAAAAAATTTAATTGTCACCTAATCAGCCGACGAAATGGCGCGACCTACAAAAGTATTTGCTTATACCACGAAAACTGTGCACATTAGATAATACATAGTCATTCTTTCGTGCTAAAAAATTCTACAGGTTGTCACGGAAATGCAATAAAAAAAAAGGAGGCCTAACTTTTATGATGCGCGACTGTGAATTTCAGTATTTTTTTTCGATTTTCTCCGTAAGACACGAACGTATAGGATGAATCCCATATGACTTTCTCTAAGTCTGAAATAAGATTATGCTGGCTATAAAGTACGCAGTAAAGTATCCCTTAGCAATGCCAACAACTCTGTTCTGTATGTACGTGGCAATGCGAAAAGGGCGATACTTTTTGCCCGTTATATTATCACGTATAAAAAAGAGAGAGACGTATACTGTTGAAAAAGAAAAAAAAGATAAAAATTAAAAGTGACTTAAAGGTTACAGAAGAAACGACAAAAAGTAAAAAGTCAAAGAAACGTATCTTGGACTGGTATAATTTTTTAGGACAAAAAAAAATGCAAAATAAGCTTTAAAGGATTAGTAACTGAAAGATCGAGGAAAGTGTATTTTTTTATTGTACATAAGAAATACATTTCATATATTATTTCAATAAATCAAAGTATAGTGACGTATGGGAGAGACCCCTAACCCTATATGACGTAACAGTAACTGTAGACAAGATGGCTCCAAGTAAGTTAGTAAAGGTCTTCCTATGGGCGAGTTTTTCATGAAGGGATGGATAGGTAAATACATAGGTTGGTATAGTCTCCTCATGCTTACTTCTAGAAGGTTTTCCCTTCTAGAAGGTTCTATCGCCATATCCGACGAAGGAATAATTGATGCGTTGACAAAGGGCCTGCTACCAGATCGCGTTAGCGTGTGCCCTTTAAAGGGACGGCCCTGACCCATTCTCATCCATCATGCACAGATGTAAATATCCTTCGGTCCAGCTTGCCCTTCCTTACTCCGTCCATCACTTCTTATATCTGTCCACCTACAGTGTGTACGTGTCTGTAGGTGTATACGTGCATATACATACGTGTAAGTTCTTACGAGAAAATTACCTGAAAACTAAAAAAATATTTGTAAAATTTTTCTACAAAAGTTTACCAACATTTCATTTAAATGGATATATATATATATTTACTGTAAAATGTAAATTGTCGTGTCCGTTCTAGAATAGCATGTAAATATAAAATTGCGTTCTAAAAACACAGTCAGTTGTCTAAGGGCAAAATAGGATTTATTGTTTAGAACGGTAAAACCCAGTGAATATCAAGCAACAAAAAAAAGTACCTAGCAGACATTCACGGTCGTAAATAATAATGAAAAATTTCGCAGCAGTTGCGTACCAAGTCGACAAAAAAAAGGTTGTCTGGGAACCTTTTTTTTCCGCCCCTGCCAATACTGACGGTCGGGGGTGCCCCATGCCCTGGTCCAAGTATTTGGGGTTCAACTTTTTTCCTTGCTCCTCCATTTTCTTCACAACTCGTCGGCTTTTTTCCGAAGCACTCCTCTCTCCTGTCTTTCTTCCGTTGTCACCCTGTATTATACGTGCCAGGGCCGTACGTAGAAATAAAAAGCGCCCCGTGCCACTTCTCAGCGAGGGATCCACTCCTCGTAATTAAACGTCTTGTCAAGAGTTGACGTATCAAACGACTTCACTGGAGATACTATCGCTCCGCTTAGGAAGACTTGACAGCTAGGTAGGGATTCCTCGAGGGTGGAGTCGTATAATGTACCCTCGAACGGGGTTGAAATCAATTGATTTTTTTTCTAAAGAGGAATCACCATTTAAAAGTTTTTTTTTTCTTGGAAAATTCAAAGATATCACATAATTAATTCGTCAAGAAATAAGTCTCAGATTCCTTTGAAGTCTTCATTCTACATTTTATCGTTTTTTTTTTAATATTTCTCTGAATTCATATCTCCTTAGAAGATAGTAAGAGAACTCCTTTAGTTCGTTCCTCCTCGCTAAAACATAATTTACAGTATTACAGCTTTTTTTTATTTCTTATGTCGTTATTCCTGTGTTGTATTCTTTCTATTAGATGTATTAATATTATTATTATTATTATTATTATTTATCGATACAAACAGACTTTCATTTTAGTATTGCTATAGGTTATTCCTGAATCCTAGGGATATTCTTGGGCCGTGGCGATATAGGGGATATTTGCGGTGGCCCAAGCAGTTACATACGTACGACTAGGTGAATTGGCGAGAAAGTATGGAATGTCGATCGATGTTCTGCGGTTTTGAGGTTTTCTTCGGGGTGTAGGGTGGGGGGTAGTGGGGTGAATTTGGAACGGAATAAATCGTAGGACATCGTACAGATACCACAGAGACCACCCCCTGTTCCAGTTAGATGAATGTCAGCATCGCAAGTGATCTCTTGTTTCCTTCGCCTTAAATTGTGTGGTCTGCCTTACGTAAGAAATGGAAGATATATAGATATTCAGTATAGGGGTGTTACCTTAGGGGTGGTACTTTTGGATTTATACTATTTTACGTCATATATATAAAAATTGTTATATGCGATGTTATTATGATGATTTATGTACTGTGCTAATTATGAAACTTATTTCACGGCTATTCGTTTAGCAGTCTAGTAATTTAGTTGGGGTACTAGTAACTTTTTTTGTGCGTGTTTCAATGCTCGAGGTCACGCTGTATTACGTCAGCGAACCACATGAGACTCGGTCGACGTATAAATTCGGCAAAGTTACTACCCAAGCATCGTGTCCCATGTATTTCTCATTTTGCGGCTGCAAACCTTTTTTGAATTTACAATGCGCCCTTCTGAATAAATGCAACAGCATTTGGCTACGTGTTTCACCCTTAAACGCGTGGCATCCCCGTATGAGACTTACCCCTCCGAGAAAATCATTGTGTATTCTTGTAAGGAAAAATATGGAATTCGCTGAAGGGCTTGAAAATTTCCAAGAAAAAAAAATGCTACTTTATGTAGAAGCGGTACGAATAGCAATAAAAAAAATAGGTCACGTGATTTATTTATTCTTTTCATTTTTTAACGCTTCGAATTCTTACACTACGCTAAGTACTTAGTTATATATTGGCGGTATTATTTTTTGCAATAAAAAAAATGTATGAACCTCGTCGAATCGTCCCGCTATCATTGCGTCACGCTGCCTTTGATATTGCGAATTACGAATAGTGTTTGTTAACGCTAAAGTGCGAACCAATAGGAACGCGCGATGCTTGCGTTATTATTTATGAATATTATCGCCGGGACAAACAAGCAAAATCAGCCCTCTGGGCTATGCCCGGATTGGATACGGCCCTGGCCGGATGGCAAGTAGGACGGCTTTACTATTTTATATTACCCCGATAATTATGGCGTGTTTCATCGGATTAAGCCCCGTTCACTGTTCTCGGGCAAATACCTGTGAATTTTCATCCCCCACCCAGTGCCGCAACGTGCATTTCTCTGTAATGTAGGTATAATGCAACACCCACACGGATTAACGGGTACGTCAGCTACGTGCTAGCAGGAAATACCAACACAAATGTCTTTTAGCAACCCCTGTTATGTTTCGGGCAAATACTTGTATACATAGCCCTGGATTTCAATCCCCTAACACGGTCAGCTAGCCATGCGTGCATTTTGTCAATTACTTGTTACGTATCAATTAAAATGTTTATCAAAGGGCGGATAAACAAATCGGCCGTGAAACGTAATGCGTGGCCAGTGCGTTGCATTGTTGGTAAAATTATATCGAACTGATGGAGTAACACCTGGAAATTATAGATTTTGATTTCTGTGAACTACGTTTCCCTTTTCGAGAATAAATCACAGGGTAGATATTTTATTGATATTGTCGTAAGTATTAAGTTAGTGTATTTATCTTTTGGGGAAAATTGCGAATTGGTGTGTGAGGTGAAGATGGAGTTCACGTGGAAATATACAATTTAATTGAAATCGAAAAAAAAAGAGAGTTCAAAGGTTGGATGTGATAGGGGATGATGAGAGTTGAGTAGGGAATTAGTCGGCTTGAATATCGAGCGCTATAAAACAGAAGGGTGGTAACTGTGAGTATTGCTGATATCGAGTATTACAAGTTGGATTTTCAGTATCGAAATAGAGGGTTGACAAAGGTCATGATTCAGAGGGATGAGAACGTGTCTGCCGTGGGTTATTATTTAAGGGTGAGTTTTATTTATGTAATCGGAATGGATAAATACAAACTTATTGGGGGGCGCTTACTTTATGTGTGTTATATCATCTTCTCGTGTAATTCGGTAAACAACTAATTTTTGAAATCCACGATTCTCCAAAATGGCAATGATTTGTTTCTTAAAAAAAAAACTAATTTTATTTCTATTCTCTTCAATTTTGCATGAAGTCTATCTTTTCCAGAATAAAGGTTGTTTTTGGAATTCATGTTATGAAAGTAATTTTTGCTAATTATACGGAATAGTGACTTTTTTGTTTTTTATTTCCTTTTCGATTTGTCTGTTTCCACGGTTTCTCACATGTTTTTGGCACATTTACTTATCGGCTACCATTGTTCTACAATGCTAGAAAATCTCGAGACGCATCCCCTAAACGTGTCATCCCCCTTGCAATTCTCATAAAGCAGCCCTCGGGTCTAGGGAGCAAATCCAATCGGATTGATTGCCACGAACGAGGAAGGAAGAGAAACGAAAAAAAGTAGGATGAAAAATGGGAGAAGGAGGGGAAAAAAGCAATTATCGCGAATTTGGTAATTAACGATTTTGCGGATTGAAGAGAATTTTTTTATTTGTCTGTGATTAACTGTGAATTTTCCACAATCGAAAATATCCTATCATCTGCCGATTTGATGCCTTTCATTATTTGAAAGGGGTGTGATCCGATTTGTTTTATGTTCCTAAATGAAAAATTGAGGTTCCGAATGAATGCGTTTTTAAATCCCAATATCTCCCCTTACCACCGAATGCCCACCTGTCCGGGCGTTATCAACAGTAAAATTTTCATTCGTTAAACAACTGTGGCTGGGTGGCGAAAATTTTTCAATTTTCTAGCAAATCAGTCTCTCGCCGCATGTACGAACTGTAATTTCACGAGATCGGAGTTGAAACAAGTAAATCCTATTTAAACTCAAAAAACAGCCTCGGTCAAAAATAAAAATGCAAAAGAAAATGGTGGTATCGTCACCGCGAGATTTCCGGGGTTCATTCTGAAGCCAATTCCTTAACCTGCATCGGACATTTTAATTTTCTGTAATGGTCGGTGGTCGCTGGGATCCAAGTGTATCTACCCACGGTCAAATTCTAACCAACTTGATGAAAACCTCGTCGCATACGTTTGGAATTGAAAATCCGACGGATTGAAATAATGGGGGTTTGAAATTCTGGAAAGTGGGACAAAAAGGCGCGTACTAAAAACAACGCAAAGAGAAGGAAAAAAAATTATTCCCAACGGCAAACGACGGCGGTGATTAACCGTCGGACTAATTTCCAACCGGAAACTAGCCGACTCTCTGCGAATTAGAGTTTCCGTTCCAGGATTTGATGGAACGTGAGGTGGTTCTGACGAGATGATGGGCATAGGGAATTTTTCTCCATTTGCTAGTTTTTTCTTCTCTCCATTTTGGGTCACTAAAATGTTTCAAAGTGTCATTAATGATATAACTGATTGATATATCCTAAAACACATCCAATAGATAATAACATTTTTGCTAACCTAGGAATTTTTTTTCTTAATGCATATAATCGTTTTATAAAAAATATCTCAAGTATATTAGAGCGGGTTTATAAAAATTACAAAATTTATTTGAACTTTGACATCGTGTTTTTGAGCAAAGAACCAGGCGTGTATTTAACCCCATGACATGTGCGTACTACCGTGTGCAGCGGTTATCAATCCCCAACTCAAAATGAACTCATACGACATCAAGTGACTAAATACACAAAAATGTATTATTTTTTTAATCACCATATATCCAATGCATAAACAAAAAAAATGACAAGAATAAAATTATTGTCAAAGTCATTCATAAAATTCCCTAGATTCCCTAGATTCTCGTTATCAATATAATTTTCACTAAACAATACTCACACGTTATCCTTCCAAGGCAATATTGAATCTTTTTCCTCTTCCTGATATCTAGGGAATTTTAGTCACAAATGTTTGCGAACCACCGTCGGCCACGATTAGCATCGCCTTTGTTTCCACAGGGCTTGCTGGTCTCGTATACTCTCATAAGGGTTACAGTCGGGTAATTACCAGCCTGACTGATTGGAAGCTAATTACACAGGGTGACGGGATCCGCGCTTTGGTGCAGTCTCCACTGACTTCCGTACGGCAGCGTTGCCATTTTGCATAGTCCATTTTATAGTCATAAAGAACAATACGAAACGCAAACAATCTCCATATATGAATATACGTTAGGAATTTATTTGAAGTGACGTAACGAATTTTTGGCGTTAACGAACCCGCCATTTTTAAAAATCCATTTACTTCGAATAACATTCTTTTTTTTTAATTCAGTGATAACCAACTTCACGACTACCCTGCGAGCTATATTGAGCTTGGCCATTTCCAATGAAAAGTTCTGAACTGCCGGCGTGCGGGACGCCTGAATTCTTCCTAAATACTTAGAAAACCCATTAAGGTCAGATAATCTACTACTAACCATTCCACTATGAACTCTACCACTTTCTCGTGTCTCAGCTCTCTCCCAACGCGCACGTAAAATCGCACACGTACACACCGAGAGACAGTCGTCTTCTCGTTAACTGCTGGAATAATTACGCAAACTATCTGCGATATTTGAAAACTATTCCGCAATCAGGCTTCGGCGGCTTTTGGATTTTCCGCGCGTTTCCCGAATCGCGCAAAATGACAACTGTCAATTCCCGTTAGTAGAACGAATTTTTTGTGGATCATTAGTAGAAAAATTTTTATCAAAAAAAGATAAGAGACGAGCGATATAAATTTTTTATTATTTTTCACTTATAATTTTCGGTTTGTTATCTTTACGATGATTTTTTTTCTCTGTCTATCCGTCAAAGACATACAGGATGGCAGGTTCTTGCCTAACGATAAATCCTTTTCTTTAATCTCGAAATCCTTTCATATTCGCGAAATGCAAGTCGACCCAGAAACCGTCTGTTGGTTTTGGCTGCAGCGCCGCAATTCGTGACGCGTTCTTTGAGAGTGGATTGTGCCGATTACGAATGAGTTCGCGGAGGAGAGTAGAATGATAGGATGTGAAAGAGAAGAAGAGTAAGAGAGATACGATGTGATTGAGCCACTTTATGGAAGGAGTACGTACAGCGGTAGGTTCGAGAAGGTTAGGTAAGGTTAAGGAGTCAGGGGAAGAAAGATACCTGAGGATTCGGATACTTTAGGGAGATACGTGATAAGACAAGATATTATTGGACGTATCAAAGAATACCAAGAATTTTATTGAGAAGATAAATTCTTTTTATTTTCAATTTCGACATCCTTAATATATAATATCCATCAAATTACATGTAAATTGAATAACACTGACTAAATTACTACTAGTTTATATAAGCGTGGAAAGGGGAAAAGTCACTTCGCTTTAATGGCCGTCTTTTTTGTATACAAATAAAATATAGAATGCAAACGCGGCACTGCGTCGGGACTTTTGACGGTTGAATTTCGAAATTTCGAATTTGGAACAGCTACCGCTATGTTTGCCACTGTAAACTCCCTCTGCGGGACGTTGCATAAACAGATACATAAAATAGCTGATCCGAACGTTTCCCAAGGTAGCCACAATCGACGGGAAATACATATTTATGGTCGGCGTCGGGACGCGTCTATTGAAACTTCAACATTATTCAGTTTCCTTTCGCTTCCCCTCGAACGTCTCACCCTTTTTTTTTTCCTTCCCTCATCGTTTCCCTTTCTTCTCGCATCATTCGTACCGCCATTTTCTTTAGGTCGTTTTCTCCTTGACATTTTACCATCACGCAATGCCGACGACTCAATATATAACTTACGTTCTGTCTCCAAATTTTTTGTTACTCTTTTTTTTAATACTCTTTTTTGCATCATCCTGTATAGAGGCATCATTCATAAAAATAAATGGCCCTGTCTCCCGGTATACGATATTTGCCAAGTCCTCAATATTTCTTACGAGTCAGTGGCGGTACGAATTCCTATTTTTAAAATTCAAAGTAATATACAGTGTAGTTCAATTAAAATGTATGGAAACAAATTTCCATGGAAAAAGGATCTTATTTTTTTTTAAATTACAAACATCTCCCGACACCCGTTATACCTCTCTGCCGTTAAAACCGTCGAAATCTACACGTGGCCGTCTAATTCCCACGTTATACAATGGCGGCGACGTGGCCTCTTAAAATAATAGGAAGCCGAGTACAAGGATTGAGTATGGGTACGGAACAATAGGCATATAACCTCTTTGCGCATTCTGTTCGTCTTCTTGAGATCACCGGGAGGCTGCAGGAGCATCCACGCGAGCAAAATGGTGGATGAAAGGCTTTGAGGAGAAAAGAACAAAAACACTGAAAATGGAACGACAATGCGTGCAAGACAAAAACGAACTCAGAGGGGCGGGAGGGGTAAAAAGAGGAATAAGAACTACAGGAACCTTAGCTTATCTTACCTAACCTAACATAACCTCAAGAAGAACCTTAAAAGCAAGACGGAATATTCCAAAGACTTTGGCATTGAAGGTTCAAAGTGTACACAGAACTACTATAGGCTGTATAACTTTCAGTTTCTGTAGAGTTTACCCTGTCGCTTCTATTTCTGCTTGAATCTCTCTGAATCACCCGGTATTACCAGCGAGTACCAAAAAGGAATAAATGCATTTCGAGCCAGGACTATCGCGGGTGGCCATGTCGAATAAACTGTACAGTCATTGTCAGCGAATGACTATGGTCATTCCTGCGTCTAGGGATTTTCTTTCTCTGTCTCTTTTTTTTCTAGTCTCTCTCTCTTTTTTTATCTCATCTCGTACCATCAGAAATCGAACTGGACAAAACGACTCGGATTTCCTGGCTACTCAGGATGACAATGGACCCTTAATTTACCCAAGCCGGAGGGTCCCGTCTATACGTCATTGAACTATCAATTGTTACATGACTCGTCGGAATCCTTTGGACGAATCGTGACGAGTAATTTCGATTGAATGGACCAAAAAGTGAAATAAGATGCAGCCAGTAATGAATTGACGAAATGAGAAAAAATCACTAGAAATTTCCTAGGTCGGGGCTTCTCTGGAAGCCCATTTTAATAACATGCCAAAGATATATTGCTCTATTATACAGTATTATTTTGATATCGCTCGGGAAATGATATAGCAGTATTCTGCCGTTGTTAAATAAGAAAAAAAACATTCACTCGAAATTCTCATGTTACTTTTTATTCGGAATGAACTAATGGTACGGAATAATGATTTCAATTGGATTCATACGTCAGAGCTACCCTAACTGCTATTCTCAATCAAATTTCTAAGGATGTTGAGTAAGTATCGCCCCGTCACGTATACCAGTGGATGATTCAAAGGATGAAATGATCGTGAGTGAATAAAAAAATTTAAGAAAAAAAATTCCCGCTCGACCGGTAGCAAAAATGCGCGCCACATCCAATTACTCCTGTATTCGTCGCAGCAGGTGATGTGCGCCGTATACGAAGTGAATTCGGGTAGTAATTAAAAAGTCGGCGGTCGGTTAAAAAATTCCCAGTGGTGAACGTGGGACACGCGAAATCGATCAGAACAGACGCGAAACTGGAACAAGGAACGGAGAGTGGTTGGTTTTTTAAAATTTATATATCGTTTTTCGAACCATTTTTTTTCAAGTATCCCTTCACAGCATAGAATTTTACTGGAAAGCTCAAAATTCTCGTCTGTCTCGTATTTTGTCTGGCAATTTTAATTATCAATATCACCTGTACAGAAGTCACAAAGATATTTGCATCCTCGCCAATAATTGAGACACAGTTATTTCTGGATTACGTGATAATTAAGTTATCATACTGCAGAATCGTTGTGGGGAACTCTGGTTAATGGTTAGACGGGATCGTGGAAATATTTATGGCAGCCATGATGGCCTCGGGTTTCTCCGAATGCGGTTTGTACGTGGTTAACGAACACGTGTATATCGTGGGTCCGGTATAATTAAACCATTGCGGATTCTTATCATTACCTTAGACGATAATTAATTTGTAATTTTTTTTAAATATTTTAGCGCCACACTGTCATACGATATTTTTTCTTAATACGAAGCTATTCGGATAACAGCTCAATTATCTTATGAAAATATTGTCCAATGTACAAGATGTGTATTTAAGGGAAACAGGGATGGCTGGGATATTTTTATCAGATAATTGATAGACATATTAATTGACGTTTCTAATGATCGATCGTTGATGTTACTGGCATTTATCGGTTTTTTATTTAGGCGATGGATGAGAAGACAATTTCTTGGAATCTTTTATTTTTATTACTTCAATTCCCTTCCCCCCCTCCCCTACTACCATTACTCCTGTCTGTTTCTATTACAGTAATTTTTCAGATATTATACAAAAATATATATATATCTAATACCGAATCGTAAATACACTTATCAACAGAAACAGTTAAAATGTCTAAAAGGTAATTGATCTAAAAATCCCTAGTGACGATTCACGTCAGAACTTAAAGTATGTGAAAATTATTCAGCAACTTAACAGAAATCTCCAAAATTATCCCTAGATATATTTACCAAGTTTTTTATGTGTATTCTCTTTATAACCATCCATATACCCAACCTCTGTGTATGTCAGATAACTCAAGTATCTCTAACGGCTAAGATACCCAATAGTAGGTACATACAATATGCATTACCTATAGACAGGAGATGCTTAAACATAATATATATATATATATTTATACCTAGCTAGTAACTATACAATATATACAGGGTTCTGCAGGTATCAAAAGGGGTTCTGGGCTCTGACCTACAGTTAGGTTAGTGAGCTTAGGTGTTCTGCATACAAGGTAAAGTCATCGTGTCAACCAGGTCGCCCTTAGGAACCTTCTGCGAAAGCCCTTGTTACCGATATTGCTCTAACCAGACCCGCAGACCCTTCGCAAACAGACGGATCCTACGTAGCCCTTGTCAGTTAGGACGGCCACGACGTCCGTGACGACCTAGACATCCATGACGAGGACGAGGACGAGGACGAGGACGAGGACGAGAACGACAAGGAGGATCATGACGTCTACCTGATCTCCAAGTTTGACATGCATGGGGGTTAAGCACCCTTCGTTACAGTTCTCTACGTTATCGGCCGACTTCTGTCTCTCGCCTATTTTGCCTGTAAATTATTTAACGGATGCGCCGGAAAATTACGAACTTCGCGACTCCGATTTTTTTTTATGGATAAGGATGTTGGTTTTTCTTTTATTTTTATTCTTGTCTCTGTCTTTGGAAACTGGGGAATCGTATTTTGTGTAAGGGAACAGTAATGGCGACGGTGACCTTTGACCCGGTTTAACACGTGTCTGTATAGTTCGACACACGAGTGTTTACGTACCGTTATGAAATCCTTGAGACGTAATATTTGTATTGAGAATAAGGTATCGATCGACTTTGATAGTTAAATGAAAATTTCTTGTAAAAAATTTGGAATTTCAATGTGATAACTTTAGATTTTCGGTATTTTGGAATTTTGATGTAGCACGCGATTTTATGATTTATAAAATTTTAATTTTTATCCACAATATTTCATAAAAAATATCAACTTTACCCGAATATAATTTTACCAAAAAATATAAATGTATCAAAAATATAATGTTATAAAGAATACAAATTTAACTAACCATATAAATTGTAATTTCGATTGTTTCTTTCTTTTGCGTCACAAATATAAATTCCATAGTTAATTATACGAGACATAAAAATATATAGACTTAAAAATACATTCAGACACACACTCATCCGTCCATACTTACACTTAATTTTATTACTGATTCGACGTCAGAATGCTGGCCTCATACGTCTTGTATTTTATCCACGATTATAATCCTTAATATGGTAGTATTGACTTCAGATTTGGCATATAAATTTCTCGTTGTGTTTTCTTCGTCCTGGCGGCGGAAAGTGTGCGAATATAATTGCGTTTAAATTGACTGATTTGGTCAATGATAAAAAGAGCCCTGTTGCCTAAGAATCTGTCGAGTCAACACAAGGGTAAATACCAAAGATCAATTATAAACAATAATTAACGAAAGACAAACGATTATGTATTAACGGTTACCTGGCGTGCTCTCAAAATTCCGGCATGTGTGCCTCTTATCGCGTTTCCAGGCAAAAGGGACGAGATTAGCCTTTGCCCGCGTATACTAGCATGACAGGTGAATTGGGGGGGGGGCTCCAAAAGCAGCGCCACGTCCTACGACAAGAGATCACCGCAGTATTAGGATACCCAATCGGTAACCTGTTATAATTATAAATTAATTCGATCTTGCATTCCTAATAAACGAAAAACGTGCAGATTTTATAATTCCATGTATCTTTTGTTACCGGAATTTTATTTAATAATTTCTATCAATGCATTCCGCGAGGTCGATATGTATGTCTCAGTATGTATATACAGTACCGTTCAAATCCTCTGGCCAATATTTAATGTAACTTTATCGATATGCACTCGAGAGCATATGAAACAAAGCGGGAGTCTAGTCTGACGTATTGATAGGTGCATTTCTGTGTATGCACATAAATGCATTTATCCACCTATGCATCTATGTAATACGTATATATATAATATATATTACAGCGCTGTACATAACGAGTCCATAAACGGGCACTTTATGTGACGACTATACATCATGCAATGTCCATGGGTCCGCTCGTCAATTCCCGCGATTCCTGGATATAATGGTCTTTACGAATTCCACCGTGGAGATTAAATTGATTCCATACTGGGTCGAGGTATCCGTCTATGGGGTGTCCATAAAATTCTCTGTCATATCAAAAATCCAGTTTTCTTCCTCGCAATAGGAAATCAGTATAAAATCTGAGGTTATATGATTATTATTTGCGAGAAATATTCGCAATGTCAATTAGCGATTAATCAAGGTACATAACGAGTCGCGATAATGTATGGAGTAACGTAAATATTTCTATACTAAAAAATCACACGGTACATCCCTTTTGATTGACATTTTGATCTATTTTTGTCAGTCTAATTTATTATTGCTTTTGTCTGCCGTTTCGACAATTTATGGACACCCTGTATATCTCTGTTCGTCTACTGCTAATATGACTATGTACGTGCATACTTATACGTATATACCGGGTTACGTATACAGAAGTCTGGGTGGATTTTCACGAGCGAAATTTATCGTCTCCAAATGATATCGAGTATTCTGCATTTTCCAATCCGCGCTTTATTCGCGAGCGACTGATTTTTACGCGAAATTCCGGTAAGCGCGATTCTCGCTTTCCGTTTGGCGCGACTGGGGGAGGGGGTGGGGGGCGGCAATACGGCGGACGGGGAATTACCATTGGGAAAATTTGGGGAGAATCGGGCAAAAAAGGGAGAATCGCGAGGGAAGCAGGAATGGCAAAAAATGTTCGGTTACTGGCTCGAGTAACGAGACGCAATAAAAGGAAAAGGAATTAATAAATTTTAGAAACATTTATACGTTCCATCACTGTCTTTACTTATTACGATTGAATTTCTATATCTAGGGATATATATGATAAAATCTAGGGAACTATTTTATACCGACGACAGATTCAACTTTGGATACTCAAATGTTTAGTCTTGATATTCTGGGTTCAAGCATCTAGATGATCATCTAGATTGCAACCTGTTGAAAAAGATACAATTAGATTTGAACGCTGGGGTGAACTGTCTAACGACGTTTATACGTTTAAAAGTACTTTTATATGGACCTGCCAGTTTTATGTAGACTGGTAATTTTATACGTCAGGACTGTTTTTATACAGGCTGCTAATAATCCCAAGTACGCCTTTTATACGTACTGTCAATTTTATTACTGCATTTTCGTAGACGATCCCTTATGTACGATATTATACACACACCCTATATATAAGCATTTAAGTTACCATCCCTGCAGTGTAGGTATATATGGATCATAATCCTCACGGTATTAGTATACGTACCGCGTGCACCGATAAATCCTCGAAAAATGGTCTAGCGTGTAGTGAGAGAAACTTCACCGAAGAAAATTCCCTAGGGGATCCTAGGATATTTTTACATAAGCCATAAATTGCCGGTTGGGCCAAAACGATTGCACGAAATAGATACGAAATAGAAAGTATTTTTTTACACCTTCATGTAATATGTTTTAGAAATTTCGAAAATAAGGATTAAAAAGTTTTTTCTTTAAATACTAATTGTTCATTTATAATTCTGGTCCATGCTCTCATATTTAAAATGGCGTGTCCCTTGTGTCAGTGAGGTATGTACGTATCTGGGCGAGCCAATGAAAAATTAACCGGTAATTTCTTTTTGAGCCGCCGAGCCGAAGGATCGCTTTGATCCTGGCCGGAGGGAATCATCCATTTTACATTCAGACGTACATTTATCTCGAGTGAAATCTATGAGCTTCCCCTATCATACATTTTTCATCGAATCCCTCGGCTTTTTTCGTAGTGACATTGATGCTGGCGGTGGTGGTAGCAAAATGTAACGGTAGTAGTAATAGCCATTTTAAAGCAGCCTAAAATCTCTTGTACCTTTGCTCTCGTGTACACACACACACGCGCGCACGCGTACACGTCTTATTTTATTATACATATATTTTATTATATATACTATATGTATAAATTTTACAAAGGGTAGTTTTCAGGACTTTTTGTCATGAATATTGGTAGTTATGAGGACACTTGTAGTTTGTCAGGGCGGTTCTGACAAGACTTTGATATATAAGGTGTATTGCAAGGACGATAAAGAGACTCTTACACTAAATTTTCCAAAATTTTTCCAATACTAAACACCCGGAACTGTGATGGGCTTAGACATGGCTAGGTAAGGTTAGGTTAGGTTAGAATTCCAATGCTAGATGCCTCAAGGTTTAGTTTGTTTTTTTAAAAACATTTCAGCTTGCTGTTGTGAGCGCCGCATAATGGGCAGTGTCCTCATAACTACCCCTTGACAAGTTTATATATATATATAAATAGTTTATCTACCTGAAAAAGTACTCGGTAAGATTTGTTTGCTTCTTTTTTTTCTAATTAATTTCGTTACCACCACCCCCCTCGAAAACTTAATTATTAACCATCTTTCTCCGCCGTTCGCCGTCTCCTTTAACCACTTAACCGGGAATTACGTCGCTCAGACGTTCAGCTATCTGCGGCCCACATGGGATTTTGCACGTTTGGACGCGTTTTTAATAATTGTTCATCGCGAGACAGTTTGGGTCCGCGCCGCGACCGCCGATTAAATGCCAAGTTAAGCGGTTAAGGAATATTTTTAAAAAATTTCGCAGAATCTAATTCTCTCGAAATGTGCCTGGGGAATTCTTTTGCCGTAAAATTCATTCGAAAGATTAAAGAAATTCTTGTATGATACTGGGCGGCGCACATTGAAGGCAATTGAGTTTTAATTAATGCAATAACTCATCAACGCTGCATATTGCGGAATGCATATTCGTCGGTGCGGATTCTTTATGAAATCTGCAGAGACGCATTGGGAGAGTCGCTGCAGTTTTTTCGCCCCCTTGGACTTTATTTTTGGTCTGCTTTTGAGATTTGGCGTAATGAAAAATAGAGGCACCGGAGACGAGAAAAATTGAAAAAAATGTGCAACCACATGATATAATCGAATCGGAGGGTCGACGGCGACTGCATATCTGCAACGAGCAGCTATTCAACTACTTGCCCGAAACTGCATATGCAAAATTTGTGAAAATCTCGTTTACGGGTTGCATACGTCGGCGGTCGAGAGTGATTTTTAATTAATTCCTGAAGAACGATACCCTTTCTCGTTTAATTAACAAAATCGAATCAGACTGTCCATATACGTTTAATATCGTATTATTTGTTAAAGCTTCAGTTTGCGCTTGCACGTTTATTTTCTTAACATTTCTCTGACCAATATAGTCGCTGGAAATCGCGTAAAGCAAAAAATTAATTATTTACTAAACGACCGGTATCAAATTTTGATTTATTTATTAAACCGAGTTTTAATTAAACTAATGCAATTTACCGGCCAAAAGTTCGTCAGGACTCGTTACGGCCCCGCCTAACTATTTAATCTCTATGCGATAAGCGTTCTAACAATAATTTAATACCACAGTAGATAATAGAAAGTCAAAGCATACATAAATACGAGTTAAAATTATATTTTTTCCCCAGAGCAGTAGTACCAATCAGACAAAAATAAAAGTCACTGTCCGCAAATATAGGGACTTTTTCGTTGTTTGACCCTCATATTGGTACAATATTTGGCAAGGGTTGGTCATCCGAAATTAGTCCCCAGCGAAGGAAGTCACGTATTAAGGGTGGTAAACGTGTCCGCCTACTACCAACAGATGTTGGCGACACTGTCACTACACTGATTATAACGTACCGTGTGTAAACACGTACCTTAAACAAAATCCAAGAAACTCCACAACTCGAAATGATTGTATAGAAAAAAACAAATGCCGGTAGTACCAAGGTAGTACCAACATACAAACACACTCTTTGTCCGCCTAACAGTGCGTAATCGAGCGGTTCTGCCGTTGGAAGCGAGAAAAAAGTAACTAGACGTTCAACGGAGTTTGGTATTCCCCTAGGCACGCTAGATCCAGGAGAAATATAGGACTTGGAGAAAACACACCAATCCGGTAATTCCCGGGAATCGAATTGAACATCAAAGAGCAGAACCTCTGGACCCGGAGACTTCTTCAGCCCTGAGGTAATCTCATCCTAGGGAAACTCCCTAGTAAAGCGGTTTAAAGCCACTGATAGTCTAAAGCCATACACGTATATACCACCGGTTCGGTCGCGCGCGCATACACGTCTACGTATTTATAGGTAGGGTAGATCCGTCTTAAGGGAAATGCTAAAAGATGTCATTCCTAACCTTAACTGGATTCTACACGTTTGATCTAGCATAGATCTAGGAGAAAGTTCTGCCGCCATTTTACTCGTGTCAGAATGGCTGTACTGTTATCGCTGGCTTTAAGGCATCCTCTTTCTACTGATAGATACTATATATACCTGTAACTACATCTTCAAGTGAATGTACTATAGCATGTGCTTTTAGTATAGAGTATACTAGATCTATACCTAGATATGTATATCTGGGAAGGTCTTGCCTGGACTCCTTCGACCTCGGCTTAGCTCTATCTTGTTATACTGGTTATATCCACGTTGTACTGGCGTAATTGTGACAAACAGTTTAACTAGCCGACCCTCATACACCCACCGCCGTTGCTGCTCTACTAGACTCAGGCACACGAAACTGTTATAGCCACTACGGAACCTAGGAGAATAGGATACTAACGAGTTACATACTACTACTACTGCTACTACTTGGACCCTTAGACACTTGGTACCACTGGGGGAAAGTTTCACTGTCTGGGGACTTTGTTTTTCTATTTGCATCTAGTTACATCTTACTTGGCACTCTGTAGGCAGAGACTAACTTTTATTAACGTCTGTTGTGTATGCGTAGGGAATTTTTTTTAGGTCAGGCCACGAGATTTTTTCTTGGATTTGGGTGACGTGGACGGGTTTATTCGTCGTGTAAATTTCCCTAGATGCTCGTTGTGCTGTAGATTTTATTCGGGGTAGTCAGTGGCGTCTAGAATCGCAAGGGTGTTTATCACGTCAGTCTAAATCTAAGGGTTGTCTGGATAGCTGTATAGAAAATTTAAACGCGTAAATGTCGGTTAGTGGTTAAACTTGATGAAGGGGTAGGTTTTTGTTGGTTTGTTGGTTTTCTTCCTTTGAAGCATCCTGTAAATGGGGAAACTCGTTTAACCGCGGTCCAACGAGGATCGGACGAAAAGGATTCCGCGAATTCATTCGTTTCTAACCCTGTCGGCCATATCTCAAAACTTTCCAACCCTTCTCCAGGGAAATTCCTCGCGAAGGACCTTAACAATTCTACCGTAAAAATTCGTAGGGACAAAAGAAGGTGTTTTTGGATTCAAACAAAAAGAATGTCCGACGTGGAAAGTGCAAAGTTTAAATTTTCTTTCAAGGACGGACGTCATTGGCCAGAATTTGCCGTCAGTTTTTTTGCCCGAGGAATAAACTCTCGCACCCTTAATTATATTTTTTTTCTTCGAACTCCCACTTCCATAATTCTAATAGTTTTTTTTTTGAAAATTACATAAATTATCATCCTCTCCATTTTTTTCATTAATTAATATTATACCCCATTCCATGTATAGTCCTTGACCTTTACTTCTTATCATCAGCCATTTCCGGGTCAGTTGGTTAACTCTCAAAACATGAATGAAATGGGATTTCACCCTTTCTCAACGTTTCCAGTGGACTCACCCGTATCAATTTTCTTAAGAAAATAAGGGTGAATTTCTCCAATTTGCACAAACTCCCTCCTTTCAGTCATTTACTTCCCAACGTTCCCATTTCCACCTAACCTGTACAAAGACGTCAACAGCTAACAGGAATCAAAATTTCCAATCTTCGGTCTCCGATTGGACGAATCTCGTCCCGAACAGGTATTTTGTTCGAGCACTGTTAGCTAAAATGGACTCTTTAAGCTAACTATTAATACATACATATCTATAGGTAGGAATAAGAGAGAATTGGTATATACTGTATTTGTATAATTGTACTTCGTAATTTTCACCTAAAATCATATTGAACTTTCAAATGTAACTAAAACCAATTGAGTCCCCGAGAACTGGTTCACGGACATTTCACATGCTTCGGTCACGCGTCCCATTGGCTGCGTACGTAAATTGACCAACCCCTTTAATATGCATGCTGCCAATTATCCTAAACAAATTTTCAGAGCAACCACTCCGAGAGTGTACCCCTGGCTTCGTTAGGGGATGATCCAAGTCGTATAGCCCGACGACCGCGTTTCACATCAGTAACCTGGACAGATAACCTTCCAGTAGGTTAGGGGTTACTAAGCAACCAGACTTGACCACCGTGAATTTCTGGTGCATCCTGTGAAGAGTTTGTCTTTCCAATGAAACCAGGGTAGTAGATACGCTTACGTTTTGTGGGGTTGGTACTGGACGGACGACGCTGAAATTTTTCTTTTAATTTTCACTCTTTTTTTTAATATGAAAGCAGTATCGACGTGGGTCAATTAAGTGGTTAATTAATTATGAATTTCATGCAATACGCATCATGAACGTTACCGCCTATCTACACAACCCCTTTACCACTAACGTTGCAGCTCTGAAAAGTTTCTACGATTGCACTAAAGGAATTCCTTTGGACATTCAGCGAGCATGTTAACCCAAAGTATTCATCCGTCCTTAGAAAAGGGCAAAAGGTCAGGTACACGCGCAGCACCCCCTTCACCTATGTGAAAGGTTCGTATAGCTTTTGAGATGGAAATCTTCATTTCGATGGCTGTAACTGGCATGTCTCGGGGCTGATGATCTTTGTTAATTAATATGGGGATAATTAATTAGCCGGGAGTGTAAGTCAGGCCGATATTTGCTAATTAAATTGTAACCGTTTTATAAACGTATATACATGTGATAAATTTGTAATTAGTTCAGTGTCTGTTATATATATGTTTATATATAGTAACGAAGGGGCGGTATGATCTATTACCCGGCATTTCGTAAAATTCATTGAGTGTAGCCGCCATTGGATTTTGATAAATGTCCCTAGGAAATATATTCCATTATACCTTGGAGAGATTGCTTATATCACCAGTGACGTAGCTATACTAGCTCCACCGCATTCGTCAAGATGAAAGCGTCGGACGACCAGATTTTGGCGGAAAATTCAAATCGACCTAACCCTTATCAAATTCTCGGTGCGTTCCCTTAACACGGCGGACTCCATGGATTTTTAATCAAAGAACTTGTTTTGGTTTACCAACCAGTCCGCGATCTCCGGATACCTCCAACCATTTTGGATTTAAATACCAAATCACGGGGGGGGGGGGGGGGGCGCAGACGAAAAAATAAAGCACGA
>JARQST010000285.1:97877-142028 GCA_030142225.1 Pachycephus smyrnensis | reverse complement strand
CCCCCCCCCCCCCCCCCCCCCCCCCCCCCCCCCCCCCCCCCCCCCCCCCCCCCACAGACGGAATAATTACGCAGGAATCTTGTGATAAATATTCAAACTTTGTTTTGAACGAGTCGTGGACGTGGCTTTCGTGTTCACGGATTTCCCAGAGAATCTCTTCGTACTGATTCTCTCTCTCTCTCCCCCCCTCTCTCGCTCTTGCTCTCATCCGCGCTCTTCTCGCGGATAAAGGAATTTCAAAGAGAGCTGCATTTCCACCATTGAACCATTCCTTTTGTACAATGGCCGGCATTAATACGTCTGTCATCCATTTCGCCCGATTTTTTTTTCGCAGAGCCGACCCTGAAATGAAAAAAATGAAAATCAGACATGTGACTGATTGATGAAAATTCCCTAAAAATATATTCCAAGAATACGAATTTTAATCATCCTACCAGACCCACCTTAATTGTCTCATCTTAATAACCCCCCCCCCCCTCCCCCCCAACAAATCTCAATGGAATCTCAAGGTCTAAGAGTTTAAGAAATCAAAAATCCTCCTTATTGTAAGGGTCAAAGGTCTTTCTGCGTAGGTAGCCAAAAGATCCTTCAGTATCTGGCTGCAATTTAAATTGTACAAGTCAGGTTGCTCATAAATTAGCGTATTCAGATGAAAGCAAAAGGGGTAGGGGGATGCTACGCTGTACCAAGAAATCAGCGCAGGGCCGGTGAGTTTAAGAGAATTGTTGGATGTTGGCATCGCTGCAACTTGCCGCTTCTTTCTTTCTTTCTTCTTACCCTTTCTCTCTTTTTCTCTCTCTCTCTCTCTCTCTCTCTCTCTCTCTTTCTCTCTCTCTCTTCGAGTACCCTTCGCCGTTTCATACCCTCGCCCTTTACCCCTTCGTCCCTCTCTAAATTCACCCCCTCCTTCTGACTGCTTGTTGTCCCTGTTGTCTACTTCGCGTGGAAGCTGCCGAGCGTAGCGTGGCTTCGGATGAATAATTCAGCTTGTAGTGTTTGCCTTATTTATCAGAGCCCGACTTACCCAGGGCCGTAGCTAAGAAAGGGGAGCGGAAGGGGTGCTCGCGTCGTGACTGAGAATTCTCGATTCGCGAAACCGACTGACTTAACTGAACGTAGAAAACGATCGAGTGAAACATATGGATGAAAGACTCTTTAAGCACACTATATATTGGCAGAGTTGTAGAATTTATTAGTAGAATCATTTATTTTTATTTGCTCAATATCGTTTTGGGAGAGGGGAGCAAATTTGCAAAGTATTATCAGGGTATAATGAAGTAATTGATTAAAAATCACTTTTGTGTATACGCGTGAATAAAAGAAATTAATTGTCCTATAAATGCCCCATTTTGCAGACAGCACACTGCTGAAGTATCGTGGCCAAGTACAACATAGGCTCCTTTGCTCTGTACGTTTTTTATGTTCTTCCCCTCATGTTTTTTTTTACGCTCGTGAAAGATCGAAAATTTACGATTGAATAAAATTCTGCTGCCCCTATACCGAGACATAGAGAAAGAGAGAGAGAGAGAGAGAGATAGAGAGAGAGAGAGAGAGAGAGCGATAATTAAAAAGTTATTACCGCGGTGCTAGGTTCGTTCGCCGCCTGTGCTATCTATACGGCGTGCAAAATTCTCGCGGATGGCTCTTCGGTCTCTGTAAAACGAGTCGTTTACGGGAATCTTAACGAAAAGTCGACTAGGGAATAAAAAAAAGGTAAAGCATCGTCGGCCAAAGAGGTAAAGACTAACGGAGAACATAAAAGGGAGAAAAATGAGAAAAAAAATACACAAACCAGAAAATTATTTATTAGTAAAAAAAATAGTGAAATGTACTGCTGATTGTCCGGAAGTATAGTCAATATCGTTGTACCACGTGTAATTTGAAAAATGTACAAGATTAAAAAAATGCATTGTCATTTTTATTCGTCTAGGGAATTTTTTTCTCTCTCACAGGCTGCGTATAGAAATTGTGAGAAATGCGTAAGACATGTGCGTGCCAGGCTTATTCGGCGTGTCGTATCGACCTAAGAACGTAGATGGGCTTGAAGAAAGATCGGTGCATGCTGTGTCGTGTTGCACCTGCCATGCACCTGCTTCGATGCAACGGGCACGTGTCTCAAAAGACTGCGGTGCAGACGCGTGCCGACTGTCGGGCATGTTTTACGGTTTGTCGAGGCTCGACGTGCTCGCGCGACAGGAATTTCCTTTATTCGTGTCACGTGGGACGTGCAAATTTTTCGACACCCGTTAAGTGCACCGGACTCACTTTGCATTATGAACTTGGACACCCAGAGCGTTGCTGCATGTTTTCGCGCGGAAGTAACGCATCCAAATATGGATGTGCATACGCAGGTGTAGATGCTTGCGTACGTAACACTGCAACTGCATACTGAGACGAAAGTCATTAGCTTGATGAAAATTGTCACTCTTAAATATTTTTTCATTTTACGCGAATTACAGAAATGCAAGAATTTTTTTTACCGATATGGAAATATGCTTTGAATACAATACGATAAGGTAAGATATGATCAGGAAACTTTGTGCACTTGTACAGATCGTTTTAAATCATCCGGTAAAATAGCATGCCACTGTTTAATTGAGCTAGTTCCCGAAAGTTTTATGGGTGTTCATGCTTAATTGGCTGGTTGTTAATTGCCTTACTCCGGGGGCCATATGGGGCCCTGTAAAGTCCCCATATACGCAATGATTTGCACCTATATATATATATAAAAGTGTGTGTATATGTATATATATTATATGGGGTGGCTACTACGTGAAACCTATCTGTAATGGAAATCTCGATGACTCAAGTTTATCTAACCATTTTGGTTAGGCCTGAGGGGGTGGTAAAGGCGAGCCTGTCTATTAATTTCGGATTCGACGGAAATCGTGAAAGCCATTGGGTTTTCTACTGTCTTCCGGTTTCCGGCCATTCTCGTGAACGTTTTTCATGACGACCATGATAAATGCACTTAAGCGCTCCTAAGAAGATAACTATCGATCAATCTTAGAAATACTGACATTTTTATTTCGATTAAACGCTATAATTTTTCATTAAAAATGACGTAGTCTTTTTATCCTAAAATTTGTTGTTTTTTTTTTCCGTTTACGTTTTTGTTACCCGTGTCACAATTAATTACGCGCATTACGTTCATAGACGAAGTTACTGTTACTGAAACCAAAGAAAGAATCTAATTGCCGCCTAATTAACCTTTTGAAGCAATTAACTGTGTGAAATCGGTTAAACCCTCTCTTTGTACAGTTTTAATGCAATTTCAAATCTTTCGACTGAAAAGAGAATACGGAGGAATTAAATTATAAGTCGAGGAGGCTTGATAACGTTAACACGGCGCAATACACCGTATATGCTAATTTGCGCGTGACTGTACACCTTATGAGAGATTACTCTTGCGTTAATAAATTATTTTTTGCTTTGTTTTGTTATCATTCCTTTTTAATCCTTTCGCGCGACACGTCACCACGCCCTGAAACTAAAGCCGCAAACTATACCTATCATAACCTAACCAAATCTGTACTTTTCGGAAGAATAGGTAAACCCGTCAAGTGCTATCGATACGAAGTAATTACTTCGTACCGTCTCAAGCAGTCAAGCAGATTGCAATAGCTGATTGGGAATCCGCTTAGAGCTCCTCAGCGTGGAGCATAGAGTGAGCACTGCATTCCATGCAGACAGACTACATCGTACTTGGTGCAACGGTGCAGACGGCTGTGATTATATTAGTCGACCGAGTTAGGCATTGTTGTACCAAGAGACGTTGTATATCTGCACTCTAAGAGATAAAGGAGGAACAATCAAAGATGAAAGAAAGTACTTATATATATGTATACACACACAAATTAAATAGAGAAAGTATATCATAATATAAGAACTTATTTCTGTAGGTACTGATTCTATATACGGTTTGCCTCTAGTAACTTTTTTTTTTATTATAGCGACGATCAGGACTACCAACCTTAAAACCTACTACCATTACCGGCATCACCTTGAGGGTCCCTCCTGCGTTCTATAAAACGGATTAGAAACTTTGAGACATTGCCGGTTACTGCACCAGTGGGGCCAACTTGATGCGGATTCTGGTAACATTTCCAGGAGTGGCAGTGGTGCCACTACCATCGCCCGACAGTAGCTGTAGCGGTAGTTGTAGTAGTCGTGGTATTAGATCGAGAACCTTTGTGGGTCTCGGTCCGCGCATCAGACTAAAGAGGGTTTGAGTCTAGGGAGTGGCACCAGAGTACCACCAGAATGAAGGAAGAGGTTTGGTAGTATTAGGTACCCAGCTACTGTAGGTTGGCAATAAGGATGAGATGAGGTCGGATGCGGAGAAGGTTGGAGGTTCAAGGTTTCATACTTCGATTCTGAGCAGCAGGAAAAGGGCTTGCGCCTCCTTTCCTCCATTTCAGCAACCGCCCCTTGCGGCAACCATCCTTGAAAACCCTCAGACTCCTCTCTAACCTTCTGCGTCACGCTGCCAACCTACATTTAATTAGTCTTTCTAGTTAGGTTCAAAGGGGTTACGTGTTAATGATACTATTTCATTAACTCTAACTGAGAGACACGCATTCGCATCTGGTGACAGCGGAATTTAGTTGCCATCGTTGCCAATTGCAAATGTGCTGAAAATTCCCTAGGAACTGTTTCCCTTTCTTTTATTTTGTTTTTCTGCCTTTTGAGGTCGCGAACTTTACACGGCGTCGTTTCTCCGGCATTCAAGTACAATGTTACGTAAAATAACCAATTCTGTCTGTCAATCGACTATTTCTTAAATGCAAGTTAATTACGTCCCATTAGTCCATGTCTTGTTCATCGTATCTGCTTGAATCGTATATTTAATCACGTGACTCCCGTGTGCGGTTTCCTAGTGTAATATTTATATCGGGTGTAAGGTCTAGAAAAATACACGTGCTCAAAGGTACACGACGCTCTGTATATAAATCGTGCATAAGGGGTATATAAATAAATGCATATAAGGGGGTGAAGAAAGGAAAAAAAGTAACTAATGACACTGAATGCACGTGCTTATGCATGTGCGTGCCGCGAAGCAATGCACCCGGTTGCAACGGCAGACTGCAAGCAGTGCCCTGAGGGCTTCTTGCACTTGTTACGGATTAACCGCAACTGCCAACTGCCGGGGTATCATTTATCCCTATGCTACGAAATGCCGACACGTACGAGATGACATATTCAGTGACGTAGAATTTTGAGATAGTTGACGAGCAGATTTTTTTTTCATTTCATCTTTGCTACCGTTCACTTTCGAAGCAGTCGGTAAATGCATCCTGTGAAAGCATTGGTCTTCTGGATGTTTTTTTCTTTTTATCAACAATTTCAAGAGTTATACGACAGACACCTTGAATATATGGATATTGAGATGTTTTTTAAAAAGAGGGGGGGGGGGCAGAAGAAGGGGGTTAAAGGTCGTGAGACTTCTGGCTGGATGTCGACGTTGGGGTCAGCCGACTATGCATAATCCAGCAAAGGTCACCATAAGGGTCGCAGGGAATCACCCTTAGAACCTATTTCATCCCTTATACTAGGGGTGCGCTATTTACTTACTTGCCTAGCCGCCTGCCCTTTATTGCTTCTTATTCCTCGCTATACTTACAACGGCTGTGTAATACCCTAGGGATTTCTTCCATTCCTCAAGGGTTCTCTATCAGAGCCCTGTCGATTTTTCTGATCTTTTTTATAAATTTCGCGAAAATGTTTCTACTTTAGGGAATTTTGTAAAATAGATACGGAAAGAAAAAAGAGGGACAGGTCCCGTTCAATTCCCTGTATCTTATCCAGGTCACAGGAAAGACTGTAGGTAGAACCAAAAAAAACACGAATTGGATTCGGTATATATTGATATCGACTCCATGGAACACGCCAATATGTTACCAGCCCCTACTGTATAATTGAAACACACTGTAGAATAGTCAAGGGTGCCTCCTGTACATGGATACTAACCTGAGCAAACCACACCCTCTATACCATAGGATCTCTTAAAGTTTTACGGCGGAGCAGGTATGAAGCTTGTACGTGATCCGCAGTTAAACGGGGACCACCCTCTTCGAGATCTTCCTCAATTATACATGTACGTACAGGGCGCACCACTCATCGTCTTTTGTAAATTCTCTTAAAAAGTAACAAGCTTCACCCATCAATTAATTCGCTAACGATCCCTTGCGATGACGACGTTTCACAGTAAAAAAAAATTCAGTACCGAAGTTCAAAAATTAATTTAAGGTCGCAAAATATAACGGACCGAAAATTCCCTAGATAAGGTTTTAACACAAATCCAGCACCGTCGAGAGTATTTCGACCTAACAGGTAGCCAATACCTTTTCCCAGAGGATGCAGAAATCTTGTTGGATCTTTTCGCGGATTCCTGAGTAAGTATCGTGAAAGCTCTATTCGGTCTTTAGGTTCGTACAAGTTCGGCCATCTTCGTTTCACGTGTAAAAATAGGAATGTCCCGGGTTGCGCTAGTGGAGGAGCGTCTAGACGGCGGCATACATCCAATTCCTAGCGACTTCATAACTTATATCGAGTTGGACGTTACCGAAAGGAGTTGGTGAAGGTGCCGGAGTCTTCAAAGGTGGTAGTAGCGGCAGTTCCTGTAGGTTCCTGCACCTTCCTGTAGCTTCCTGTAGCTTCCCCTATATAGCTTCTCCAAGATCTTGCTGAAAGTGGCAAAGCTCCAGCTTCGTACTTCACGTACGTACGTAGATACGTAGTGGATATCAACGCGTGGCACAGTATAGTACCATACACGTGTAACTTCTTCTATACGTCCTACCAACGTGGTAAAAACTCCTTCGGGACTCTCTCACGAGACTTCCTACGAAATACTTTTCCAACAGTTTTGACGGAAGAGCAACTACGAGATACGACCTACAACCTTCAACGATGATTTGCAGACCTGTTTTCAAACCTAAATTTTCCTATATATATGCTTGAAAAATAGCTGGTACGTGTGTGTGTACGTGTGCCTTGACGATTTATAATATTACCAGACACGTACCCAAGAATTGTCCTAGTGATATTTTTAGTGTGTACGTCGTTGAACAATAATCTAGTAATAATTTGAGATATCGTATAAAGTAACTAGAATTCTTATTTTTTACCTATAATCCAGACAGGGTATCCTCTAGATATTGTATTATTACTATATACCAGCCAGCCTGTATTTTAGGCCTTTTACCCTGGCACGTGTCCGGGGCTGTTCCGGCTAAATTTTTTTAATTACTTCGTTCTGAAGTAGTTCGAAAAAAATAGATGGCGTAACGAAATCGACCAGGAGTCATTAGACAGACTGGCAAGCTGACGAGGTGACTGGCCATGATCCTAGCTACCCCTTAGGGGGGGAAATGGAGGGGGTTTGGTACTAGTGAGCAAAGTAAGAGGGAGATCCTAGCTTCGAGAATGGTGATGGTGGTGGTGGCAATGACGGTGGTAGTATTACTAGGTTTTAGTTTAGGGGTAGCTACCCTATTCATCTCGAGCTCCCGGGGCTCTAGACACTTAACGGTCCTATCCTAGTTGAACGGTAAGCGCGTGCGCCTTACCGCTAGCCAGTTTTTTTTTTACGTGCGGTCTCTTACCACCCCGAAACTTCTTTTTTTTTCTTTAACTTATACATCCCTGCGCACTCTCATTCCTCTCTTTTGAGATCCGCTTTACCAACGCAACGACCTCACTCTCTGGCAGCTGCCTTCACGCGTGGCCGACGTACTTCCGCCAAGCCTGCCAACTGCCACCCGCTATATAGTCCTTTTTGTTCTTTTTTCGTTTTTTGCATTGTTTCTCTTTTTTCTCCTTAAGGTCTCCTTGATTGTTTCGTCACTTTTTTTCGAACCTCCCAACATTTTATTTTGAGGTTAGCTGTCCGCCGTGCCACCGTAAGACCGGTTCTTTATGGACGACGCCCTTTATATTTTAGCATGATATATCAATTCATACAAGAATTGTGACTCGAGTTATTTTTACCGATTTCAAATTAACGTCAAAACACTCGGCGGTCAATTAGCCGAATGAAATGCCTTTGGAGATCGTGCGACTACAATCGTTATATTTTCTCCGTCAAAAATGGAGTCGTTGAACCCATTACTAGGGAAATAAAATAGCCTCTACTATTTCACTGGTTATTTATAATCGGGTAGTGATTTTTATCGCGTGGCAGAACCGTCGAAATAATTTCCCTAGTAAATAGAATAAAAATCATTTAAAGCTTTCTGGCTCCATTGTTGTGTGTCCAGTCGTATAACGTGCAAACATCAAGTAATTAATGATGGCCCGAAGTTATTAATTAGCCAGGCATACCGCATAGGGAGAAATGGCATAGGGTCAGGTATGAAATGCAATATCACTAGGGTCTCGTTCCATTATCCCATTCAATTCATTTGTTAGCTCAAAAATTTCTACCGTCCGACTGTACTGCGTGCGCGGCGGCTCATACGTGCACCGTACCACCTTCATCCCTCTTGGTGTGGTGGCAGCCCCTTCGCATTCCTCCTCGGCAACACAAAAGAATAATTACGGGAAATTACCGCCGCATGAGATTTGAACGATTACTTCCTCGGGTGTGTCGCGCAGAGGCCGACACGGCAACCTCGCAAAGTAAAATGAAACACGCACCGTGGCACGCGATATGACCGGGGGCCCCACCTACCCCTAGACCGAAATAGGGGCGAGAAAAGAAAAAAAGCGTTATTTCCCACCCCGTGGTGGCTACTCATTAATTATAGTGATTTGGGGATTTATTTGCTGTGACCAATACTATCGCGATCCTAGGGAAATATAGTTTTATCACCGCGATGACCATTCTTCACGATTTATTGCCATCTCATCTAGGGGAATTTTAAAAAGGAATTTCTTAACCTAACAACTTTAATGGTATACTTATATATTCACGCGCGATTGTTATTATTATTATTGTGTAATTAGCGTCACGTTAGCAAAACATGAATATGCATACATCAAATTTGCCGTATGAAGTGACTTTCTACAAGGATCGCCTCTGCGCCGTGTGAGAACGGCAACTGTGGCCGAAGGTTATTTGTATCAGTGAAAGTTCAAGATCACGTGAAAACAAAAAAAAATGGCATGAAAAATGCGGAAGAACGAAACGTAGAGAAATTCGACGAACGTGAAAACGGAAGTCGTGAGATCCGTGAGAGAAACAAAAAGCTCACGTAAATCCCTGTTAGCCACGAGGACAGGGGGGAAGGACTGAGAGAATAGCGTAGCAATTTTTCGCTCGCGATATTAGACAATAAAAGCATCGTCGCTTCGGCCAATCTCAGCTGTCGCCACGAACTCGTTAACGTCGCGACGTATCGACTTCGAGGAAATTTACAGTCTCATCTCTATGCATCGACACCTTTACCTGCCATTCGCCACTATTCGATAGACTTACATAAGGGTAGATACGTTTACATGGAAATCTCATGCATCCCATGTATAAATATCCCATATGGAAATACCACCTACGTACTAACTCCGACTACATTGTGAAAGTATCTATACGCTGGTTCTCATGAATGCGAAAAATTATTACAGACTTTTCCAATAAAACATACTTGGACGTCATAATAAGTATATTAGACACTGTAGTACAATAAAAAAAAACCATACATTTTTGACCTTGTGACCTACAAAATTATTACGAATTCCATATACGCTGACGTCACCCGTGCTTTATCGTATCGTATACAAGGAACGAATATTTTTCATTGTGTAATCGATAAAAGACTGTCGCTCTCTTATACGTGTCCGGAACAATATGCTGTCGTGCTATGGATATCGACTTTAACGTAATGCGATTACGTCTACTATAAAATAATAGGGTGCTCTTACGAATAGGGGTTGCAACCCCTTCTTATGGACTAGACAACCCTTCTGTTGTGTCTCTGCACGATAATTTCCTATAAACTCTACCCTTTTGTCTCGAGTCAATGTCGATGAATAAGTTAAAACGCCGTCATGTAAATCTCTTTAACTTCGAATCAACGCCAGGTCAAACGTAGGTCGTCTGTCGTACGCTAAGACAGTGCTAAAGGACTGGGTCAAAGGTTTTGTACTCGTGATACCTCAGACCAGTCAGATTAATAATATTGAACGATATTATTAAGCGTGTGACGTTGATTTATCTCGCGTATAAATCACGACAGTTGATAGTACCAACCTGCTAAAGTTGACACCAAAAAAGCATGACGTCTGTCATATTAAGCAATTAAAGTCTAGCAATATGACGTATTGATATCGTGACAATCATATATACTTAATATTACTGTCGGTACTTATTGTGGTTTAACGATATAATAAGACAATAATAACTAATCTGATTAAAAAGGGCCAGAGAAATTCTGTCCCAAATTTTCGCTCACCACTAATTAATACGATTTTTAATTGACAAGGATGAATATTAAGATTTTTTTTAACGAAAATTAATTTTGGTATCGAATCTCAAAAAATTGGTATAAGCAGTATTTTGTGAAGACTTTTTTCTTTAATCAAAATTTTACTCCAGATTTTTCTCAATACCGTCTCCATTTTAATGGCGGCGCCGTGACGCTGGTAACTCGCCGCGAAGGTCCACGGCCCCACCCCCGTAATATCAGGCGCGATCGTAATTCAGGTAACGAGCAGCTCGAATAATTAATGGAGATTAATTTAGTCCCTGACGACCGAAGCCCCAGACAGCTGCCGGGACTCATCCGATTTGGTTAGCAGGGGACGTTAAGTAACCTATGTATCTGCGCTCTGCCCTATCTTGAATAAAGATAATCTGAATATAAGCAGAGGAGTCTATTTATAGATAGAGAAAAACAGTCTTCGACGAGGTGAGATTACAAATTACGTATTAAAAAAACTTTTTTTTCCTGATTCTCAATTCATTGACCTCCCAGACACGCGTAACGTAAATGTCTGAGGGGATGTTCTTAACGGTGGGATGATGAAAAAATAAGGGAGTTTTTATTTCAAAGAATGAAGTATATATAGATTTCGGCCACGTATGATCATTTTTGAAAGATCCTATACAAAGTTATTAAACATACGTAAAATGGCGCCTGTGTGTGTATATATGTATAGTATGTGTAGGCATGTCATATATATATATATATACACAAACACATATAACTGCTTAGGTGTAGGAAGGCTTTAGGTTTCTCGGCATGTACACCATATGTCAGGACGAATATCCTACGTCAGGATCCTGGTAGCTACCGGGTGTCCGCCCACTTTGGAAATCTGTCATTTGGCACGTATGGCCCACGAAATGACCGTATGGGCCGTTCTTGATACTTTATATGTCATTTACTTTTCTTTGTTTTTTCTCCTTCTTTTTATCCTTTACCGTTATCCCTCATTCCCGATTTTTTAGGGTCTATTTATTATCCTTGATTCTATGAGCGTGGAGAAAAGATCTTACGGACGCGATTTCGATCATCGGCATTGTTCGATATAAAAATTTCGTATGTGTATTTTACTCGAAAATTAAAAAAAAAATGGTTTCCCTGACGGTGTCAAAAATCATTTTGTGTTGTTATTTAATTGCGTTTAACGAGAACGTGCTTACACCGAGGTAAAATTTTCGGGCGATTTGTAACGTTGAATTTCGCGAATATGTATGATATTATCTTACGAATTAGTAAAATTTCGCGAAAAGCACGAGCACCCGGAAATGAGTAAGGTTCCACGTGTCGTGGACTGGCACATTCGTAATTTTTTGACTGACATGATTGACTTGACTGATTTTGACTGTCTTTAGATTTGTCATCGTTACACCTGACGTTACGCATTTTGAGAAAAGTCTGATTAATTATCGAAAATATTCAGAGTGCTGAAAATTACTGCGAATTAGCTATCAGCTTATAATAATACACATTTATACTGAAAAAAAACAAACTGTACCTGTTACTAGGGCAACCGTAGGTCCAGGTGTCACCGATAAATTACGTTGTAGCGGTTTGTTAGATATCCCTATCTGGGGTAAAAGTAAAAAAAGAGGAGGGTAAAGTAGCGAGAAGGAAACAAAAATAATATGGGAATCCTCGAAAAAAGAATGTAACGAAAAAAAAACAGAATGAAGAAAAAAACCGAGTGGACCGATGGTTACAAATTGGCTGATAACGATTGGTGGAAAATCCTGAAACTAGGGAAAATGGCTGAGTCTAGTAATTTGGTTAATCCTGCTCGTAAACAAACCGTACGATCGAGCCATCGATTGATGTTCGTTGCTTATGCCCTAGGGACTTTTGTTATTTGCGCTGTTTTCATCCTTTGCCATTTTCATTTTTCCGGTTTAGTATCACGATCGCCATTAATGCATGCACTTGTGCATCTACAATGTCCACGCATGATTGGTACCCAGTTAAGGTGCAATTTGAATAACTTACAAAACCGAAGTTTTGGACCAACCCTTATGAAGAGTTACTAAATTACTTTTTATCTTTTTTAACACAAGTGATGATTTTTTAACAATGAGTATCGTTAAGCACATTTTACACTATACAAAATTCTAGGATATAAATTGCCATATATATAGTATACAGCCGTGTGCACGTGTGATTTCCAAAAAAAAATAGACGTCGATATTTCTCACCAATCTAGTGACTGTTTATTCGACAGCCATTTTTTCACCTAGTTCCGTTTTCTACACTTGCCCCGGGACTTTTTTCTTCGCCTTTCCACCAGTGACGACGTGTTTCCAAGTACTGGCATGTTTTTCTTCTCGCTTCACGTTTCTCTCGTTTTTCGTTCATTTTTTTTCACTCTCTTTCACCTTTTTCTCAAGCGTCGCGAGGGTTGAAGAAGTTTCCTTAAAAAATGTCGTGTGACAAATTAGTCGCAAGGACGGCTAATTAATCACACCTTTTGGGGCATTCACCGATCCTGATGGTGAGTAGGGTGCAGGTTGAAGGTTGTGAAGGTGGAGGAGGAGGTTACGAGAACGTCCGCGCGACCTTCCCCCAGTGTCGGAGTTCTCGAAAAACATTTTTCAATACCTTCTACGATTGGTCGACTGGTTTAGGGGAGCGGATAAATTGGCGTCTTCCTAACCCCCCCCCCCCCTCCCCCCAGCCCTTGAACTCACTTCCAGCCACCTACAGCTTTTTTTTCTTTTTTTAACGATAAATTAGCACGCGCCACGTCGCAGCGTGTAAATCGGACCTAAAGGAAAAAAATATGCGAGTTGATAAAAGAATCGCACGGAGAATATACTAAAATGATGTAACAATAAAGAAAATTAATTAATGATATCAAATAAGTATATTATCAAATTGCCGTATTAATTATAAAGCGGCATATAATTGAAAGAATTAAGAATGTCATTTTAACAAATTACAAAAGATAGCGCACGGTACATTATGTAATAAATGTAATTAATCGCAGGTATATTTTGTATCGCGCTTCCAATCAGTTCGAGGGAAAATCTAAATTTAATTAGCGCGTCGTGTTTATTTAGAGGGTTACTGTAAGGACAGAGGTCAGAGGTCGACGCGATTGACTGAATCAAAACAGCTGTCGATACCAATTATTAAACCGATAACTCTGGCTTGAATAATAGCCAAATGAAAATCCACTTGATCGTTTAAAGGGTTAATAAAAAAATAAATCATTAAAAGGAATACTTATTCGTTTTAATTAACGGTACGATCATTTGAAAAATTAAGTGTGGAAATTCAGCAACTTTTTATATATCCTTCGGGAAGATAGCCGACTTCTTACTGCAGGTAATGCAGGAAGCAGTGAAGGGGGATAGGAGGAGGTGCGTAAATCGAAAGAAGTGCAACGCAGGTCCGTATCACGGTTAGATAAAATTCTAATAGCTCCATGACACTGCTGGTAGTAACGCCTTAGCCTCCGGAAGTTCCAAGAATCGTAACGCTTCCGGCGTAAAAAAGTGCCCACATAGCCAAGCCGTGCGAGTAAAGGGACAGATAATTTAACGACATTGACGACCCCATAACTTCGGCGACGCCTCTCGGAAGCTCATCATTACGACGATCCGCGAAGACGCTAGGCGTCCCCGTACTATCCCGCTCTACGAAACCTGTCAATAAAAGTAAAGGAGATTTCACCGTAGAAAAATTACCCAAGCGCATCGAAATGCACACGTTGCACTTTTCAGAGAGAACCACGTAGGTAATATCGCCATTGTGATCCAGCACTTACAGAATCCATAATCCGGGATTACCAGGCAGAGTACTTAAAAACAGGAATTTTGCAAGAAACTTATTTTACGAAAAACCACTTCAGATGGTTTTTTTTCCATATATTCTTTTCCAGTTATATTTCGTAACGTTATTGTGTTGTATAAAAATGTTGGTGTTCAGGTAAATAAACACGTATGGACCTACATGACAGTGCCGTCAGGTTAACTGTGTGAATTGCGAAAAAAAAGAGGGCGGGGGGAAGAAAATACAGGAAATTGCTAGAAATTTCTGTCCGCGGAGCATTTTCACAATGGCGGAACGTTGTATTGTCGGTGAATGAAACCAAGCGTTACATGGCCGCCTAAGTCTTCCCCGGAGCACTATTTTGTCGTAACTTCTAGTATTTCGCGACCCGTGCTATTCACTATACTAAAGACACAAACTATACGCAATTCTATTTCTCTGCTTGTTACTCTGTCTGTTCGAATGCCAGTTTGCCATCCCTTTCTGTACTCCGAGGAACCTTTAACTGTGTTTCGCTATAGTTACTTTGTTTAACCTGTTAAAGGAATGGCACTGGCACCACTGATACTATTGCCAGCATTGTTACTGGTACTACCTGTAGTGCTAGCGCTAGTATCAGTACTAGTGGTTACCTTCAGCCAGTGCTGCGCCAGTAGAAAATTATTTAATTGCTAAACGGACGCAAAACACTGTGCCAAAGTCCCTAGGGGAATGAGACGAAAGGTAAAATTGCTTTCTATTCCGGAAATGGTGACGTATGTAAAATATGAGTGTCACTTCCTATATCAAAACTTCCCATTGCTAATGCTCTTTTGCCAAAGGGAATAAAAGGTTTTCCATTTATTTTCATTGATCGCCACACATTACTTTTGGCAAAAAAGCATTGGCAATGGGAAATTTTGCTACGGATTTGTTTGGTGATTTGTGATTTCATTAGAAGTTTCCTTTTGAGAAAATTCAATATTTTATTGAAAAATATTTTGAACGGTGTTTTGAAACATAAAAATTGACGCATGACCACAAATAGAAATTTAAATAATAGAATATATTTGTAAGGTAGTCATGGACTCGACGACGGCTCCATCGTGTTGCAATTTTCTTCCTTTTCTTTGTGATTTGTTTACAGCGAGTACAACCAAAAAAAAGAAACTACAGCTTGTCACCTATCTCTAAAAACGTCTCGATCGCACGTCGTTGAACAAGTCCCTAGAGAAGAAAGTCACAGTTTTCCGAGCAGTCGAACATTGTAAAAGCGAAAGAATGAGAGAAAAAATGAAAAAGTCCCTAGAACAAGGAAGAAAGGAGGAAACAATTATCGGCATGGCGAAACAATCGCTTTATCGAGAAATTCTGCGGTGAGATTGTGTCGTTCCGCGTTGGCAAAGAGACAGAAAGGCGGTTGCTGAAAAAAAAAGAGAAATAAAAGAAAAGTCAGGCAGGCAACTCGAGAAACCAGTTTTATCTATACAGAGAGAGAAAGAGAGAGATAGACGAGCCGAAGGACAGACGGATAATACAGACACAGAAAAGAAAGTTGGCCGAGGATGGGGGGGTTGGGCGGCAAGGGAAGAATGGTTGGGGGGGGGGGGGGGGATTGTCACTAGGGAATTGTTCCGCGTTCACTGAAAAACCGTTTGCTTGGTTGATACTAAGTCTAGTCGAGTTTGACGATAGGGGATTTTCCGTCTAAGTGCAACGGCATTGCCTGGGGATAAAATCCAAACTTGAGAATGACTCTGCGCATGCACCCACGCGCTATACGCAATAGCACTCTGTGCTGTCCGTTGGTACAACACATCCTCCAATGGATTGTACACCCCCGAGCTTAAGTGCAACCCATTAAAATTTCACCACAGTCGAACAACTTCTTTTTCCCGCTATCTACCCCTATACGTTGGCGTTTTTGCTTTTATGTCTACTAAAAACATTTTCCACCCTTAATTCACCTGCTGCGAGAATGGTTGGTAGCTTCGATGTAATAAAGGCGCGAATATCCGAATTCGCAAGAAAAGAAAGGAAAGACAAAAATATAATAATTGTTGGACCGATTAGTAAGGGCGCATACGATTCGAGGCCTCGAGGGTTGAAAGTCCATGGCATTGCTGCAGTGATTTAGTGTGGACGATGAGTGGATAACGGTGTGGGGGTGGGTCGGGGGGGAGGCTGGCTTTAGTCAGCCGTGGTGCAAGAGTGCAAGAGTGCAAGAGATGCAAGGGATGCAATGAAGCGTGGAAGGGTGGTGTCCGCGAGTCAAGCTATTATGCCGGGAAATGAAGCGCACTTCGTAATTGTGGGTCTAGACTAAATAATTATAGTCCGATTTTCAGGACCCGCGCTATTTCCCAACTAATTTGCAGGGCGAAACGAGCTGCCGGTTAATTAACGCAGAATGGATAAAGTTTATTTTAATGGCCGTACCGGACTATCCACATCCAGTTCCCAACGTCACAAAGTGCACACGGCTGCGTTCAATGCGCGTTATTGATGCATGCGACCGATATGAGGGTAACTAGAGGGTGAGATAAGGGTGGTGGGGTATAGAGGGGATGAGATAAAGATAAACACAGGGTGACCGTCACTGCCTTAATTCTTTCGATATTTTAATCACCTCCATGAATGATGATGATGATTATGCATCTGTTGGGTGATCTGCGAAGATTTTAATTATACACGAGCGCATCGTTGTATTTATTTAGATAGGTGAGTGTGGGTATGTTTATTTTTGGATTTTTTTCAATAACAACGGGAATTCTTTGATTAGACGTTAATTTAATTTATAAATGGAGGATCGTTACTGCTTCGAGAGCTAACGATTTGGACGTTATAGAAGATAATTGATGGAGGATATCTGCTGGTTGAGATAATGCCCGTTTAGATACTAATTGTTCTTCCTATAATAAGATAGTTAGATGACGTTAATAGGATGATTAATGGGTTATAGGAAAAGACATATAAAGTGGGTGCATTGAAAAAATCGTTAATCTTTTTTGGAATGGGAATATGATACAATTATCGATACTGGACCGAACTGCTAATTAGATCTTAATTATGAGATTTCTTTAGACGAATTGACGCGGCGGTCGTGTGAGCAATTTCGATTAAACATTTTATGCGTCATTGTTAGTCAATGCTAGCGGTGGAAAAATCGCAGAAACAACAAATAGAAAAAAAAAATTAATGTGGCAAATTTATAACCTTGTCGTAGTACACGGGCGGACAAGAAAAATTTCCCAAGAAGCAGCCCCAATAAATAATTCCATTATCTTCGATACATTTTTCCGACAAGTTTGACCTCCGAAAGGGATGAGAGAAAAAAGGAGGACATAAATAATAAAATTCCCTAATTAAAATAGGAGAGATACCCAAACGGTAACGAATAACTCAGGGGAAGGAAAAGACCGAAAGAGGACAGGAAAATATTAAAAAAGGATCCTCAGGGACAAATAATTCCCCAGGATATCGTACCAATAGCAAATAGCACTGTCACCCCACCTTAATTTGCAATTACGATGCACAAGGCCATCAATGAAAAGTAAATATCGACTTTTCTCCATAAACGAGCAACAGTTTTTCACCGTTTTAATTAATAGTCGTAGGAAGAAGCGATAAAGTGAATGAAAAGGAGAAGCAACGACCGAGCAAATAAAGAAGTAACTAGAAAAAATTAAGCACTAAACACTCAAAGAAAGAAGAAACGGTGAGACGCGACGACGAGTAACGCGAGGAAAAGGGACACGCACAAAAAAATATAACTACCTTGAAAAAGGGGTGAGAACAGGGATGAGAAAAAGCAGGGAGAAAAAGAAAGAGTTAAAAATCGTCTTGCGGGCAACTCTTTCGTCGTCTTCTCGTAAATTAGGAAATTAACGTCTAGTTAGCTCGATACACTAATGGGACACCGGATACGAGTAGGGCGCATGTGTACGGACATTTGTGTGCGGATCGTGTACATGCGCCTGACTTCCGGAACACTCGAAAAATTTTCCAAAGTGAGCACGTGTTCTCAGGGGCGGCGTATTTCTCACCCTAGAGGCACATGCACAGAGGCGCGTCTAGGCACATTTCCCACTTTTAAAAGGGTGTCGCTCGGCCACACTTAAGGGCTGACACTCATTATCGCCCATGTACGGGAGTTTTTAAGCGACCCTTTTTTTTTCTTCGTCTAGCTCTACCTCTTCGTCTTTCTCCCTCAGGAAACCCCTTGGAGAGCTTTAACCAACCTCCACCGAAGCCTCCCTCAAAAACCTCCGCGACAGCCCTAGGGACACCACGTGACTTCCTGCCGTCATCGGATTCTCTGATATTTTCAAAGCTAACGCAGATCGACGTCGGCAACCTATGGCGTCGTAGGAAAAAACCCAGTAAGACGCAACATATATAGTAACTATGACATGGCGCACCAAGGGCGAACTGCAGATAATATTTATAGCAGGAGTAAGTATGTTTTTCATTAATTTCTTACGTTCTTATCCGGCGAGCTAAATTGCACAGACGAAGAAAATGAACAAAAATTCTATGAAGTTTTTTGTTTTCTTTTTTTTACCTTCTTGACGTTTGAGTAAACTCGGCTTTATTAATTACCATATAATTATGAATAATGACTCACGAAAACAGGAAAAAAGGGTATGGGGTGCCCTGCGAGAATGAGTTTATCTACGTTACGTGTGTAACCGATATCTCTCTCCGCGATAAGGGACAAAGGGGGGGGGGGGGGAGGGGTTGGCTGTGCACTGTCTAAAGTTGCCAATTATTATCAGGGGGTGGAATCACGGAGATAAGTTATAGCACGTGCCAGGGGTGTAGTTAAGAAAAGGAGGAGCCAGTTTTCGTGCGACGGCGGCGTTGGCGGCAAGAAGGGGTGGTGGTGGGAGGAAAGAGGGGGCATAAAAATAATTTTAATAACGACCACCTCGGCACAGTGTTACCAACGTACCCCTAACCCTCTCTACCGTTTCTACTTACTCGTATTAAGCCTCGGGGTCCCACGGACCAACTAAGATTCCGATCTGCAATTTCTCCCCGGAATTTGTGTTGCCACACGGCAAAGAGAGCAAAGAAGATACGGCCCTGGCAATTATGCGATACGCGATGCAAACAAAACCGTTTAGATAAATTACCAACGATAATAATACACAGACTTACAGCACGGTTCTTTGACCGTAGCCACTTTAGGTTGGTACCAGTTCATTTGTGTGCTTGGTACAATACGACAACTGCGAGGGTAACAATTGAATTTTTATTTTCATTTTCATTTTCCTTCAGCCCACTTTTTATTTCGTCCGGCACATCGTCCTGTAGTAATTTCAGTCCACCCCTGTGCATGTATACGATTATATATATTATACATACGATTATATATACTCATCAACTACATCGCGTGCACTCTTCTGACATATGCACTTTCCCTCCTTATATGTAGCGTGGTTTATTATTATTATTATCGTTATCGTTAACAGACAGGTTTGACAATTTAATTGCATATACGTCTAGACCCTATGTTAAACTTGCTTATCTAGATAGGCATTGATATTTGGTTTTTATCGTACAGTTTTTATGCCTTCGATCAATGGTAAAGACCTAAAATTTTCTTTGACTTAAAATTCTTTAATTTCCGCCTAAGTATACCATTAAATGTTTGTATATATGTACAATCTTTACAGTTTTACGTATTACGAATACTGCTAGTTATATAAACGTAAAGGATTTAATGAGAGAATCTAGTTGATAAACCAGGGCCCTACTGTTAAACGGTTCAAATGGGGCGACTCGTTTTAGAAATTTTCGTTACAAATGCGATAATTAGTTTTACAAATCTTTCAAAACTTCTTGTTCAGATACATATGTATGTATATAGAGTATGCAGTGGGTACCTAGTCTTCACCCCACTCTGTGCTTCCCTGGTAACTATTCTCTGAACGGTTTCTGAAGGAACAGAACCTCATTCGAACGAAAGGAATTATAGAGCACATACTCCTGGAAAACACTGTAAGGTAAAGAAATGGCGGCGAAACATGTTGTGTAGTAGGTACTAAGGTAGGGCAACAAATAGGAAAGTTTGTTGCCCATGTTACGATGACCGCTACGTTGCTATTTCGAAGAATCCATGGTGCCTGGCCGACAAGGAGGCCCCCCTCGCTGCTACAAATTCTAAGACTTCATTGTACGGCCCTGCGCGCCTATATACACGTAACAGTGTTCCTGCGGTACTGAGAGAAAAAAAAATGTTTTTCTTATTTATGGACAGATCCGAGCACCGAATTGCTACGTAAATGGGCGCCAGTGTCTCCCTCGGCGTTGCCTGTTAAAACCAGGAACCGGTTTTTTTTCCCACAAGTTAACGTGACAATTAGGCAGACGGACAATTTTGTGCAGGAGCGTAGGAAGAGACTCTTTATTTGGTCAGTGGAGTTTTTGGTAATTATTCGTTGAAATTTGATCTAGTAATTATTTTACGCTGGATGGGGAATCAACGAAAAAGTCACTAGATTTATACGGCTCGGAGCTTATTTAATTTGGTCGTATAAGACTTTTTTTTTTACATTCGAGGTTCTGCTTTAGACATCAGTTGTGGTTTTTCCTTTTATTCGATTTATGAAACTTGAGTGATGCTTTGAATGAATATTTTCAATAGAATATCCTTAACTAAATCCGTATGCGTCTGGTAATGTCCCGCGATACTCGTATATTTGTATCGTCGTTACCACCCTGGGCGTATTTGTATTGTCTGCCTGTAATACGTAAAAACAATCCGTCGTCTCTTTGCGATCTGTCTGTGTATGTGTATACATATATATATATATATCGGAATATCTTTTTCGTAAGTTTAAAAAGATTTGCTCAACTGACAAAATGGGTTTTGCTCGTTTGCCAGCTAAAAAACGGTATTTACGCCCGGTCGAGCAATAATGTCGTCGGCATGGACGCAACGGATTAATCCGCTCAACAGAGTACCAGGTCGTCATAACGTTTTCGTAAAAGCGTCGAAATGCTCGAATAAAATAATTTTAAGCTTTCGCGGCAGAAGGCTTTCGTTTTTGTATTATTTTATTGAGAATATAAATAACTCCTTTTAAGCGACCAGTCAAAATGGATCTCTTTCGGTCTAACCGATCGAATCGTACGTGCTACAAAAAATGGAGGAACGTACAAAAAGTTTTAAAAAAAACTGCATTATAAACCGATTCAATTGAATTCATATTCTGAGAATGTTCCTTAACCCTTAGCGGCCACTGGGGGTAACTAGTTACCCCAGGCTCAGAAAATGTGAAATTAGAGGTCTAAAACCTTTGAAATAGACCAAATAAAGGTAAGTTTTTGATATTCTAGTAAAAAAAAATTTTCAATCCTAGTCGTTATGGAATCTTGTCTGTTCATATGACCAGTTTTTAGAACGCCATCTATAAATTGACCGATAAAAATCATTAGAAATGTTGAAGAACTCTTCAACAAACATGAAACAATCGATTAGAAGTCTTAATACACCCATATGTTTTGTACAACTAGGTATTTCAGCATGGGGTAATGAGTTACCCCATGTGGCCGCTAAGGGTTAAAAAAAATTAAATCAAAAGTTATTTTTCCTTAAAAACTAAAAAAAATAGTAATCCGTACGATAAGTATCAATTCTTCATGTTCCAAGATTCTACCGTGCCTATGGTACATACGATACTCTCTCACGGAATAACTATTCGAATTTCGTAGGTTGGTACTAATGGCGGAAAAGGTTTCCACTAGGTATCCGAGTACATATACGCCCTGTATAGGTACTAAAGGGCGCAAGGGCAATTAATCCCGACGTCGACTCGGCGCACTTTCAAGCCTATCTCTCTAGCAGCTATGAAGTTACAGCCGGATGATAAATCGGATTTGGAGATCGGGACACGCCGAGGCACGAAAGCGTAACCTAATAGTCCTGCCGAGCATTCCGGCAGTCCGGGCGCGTTAACGTTAGCGTTAATGTCGGCATCCGCGTACGCGTTGCCGAGTTTGGCGTTGGCGTTGGCGCTGGCGTTTCCCTGCTATTAGAATCTCGTTTCAACCCGATCGGACTGTTTTCATGTATAGGATAAAAGTGGCAAATCTTTATCACCCTAAGAATGCTTCGGTCATCTTTTCATTTTTTTTTTTCGTTTTCATAAACTTTATTCGCAGATTGACTACTGTAGAAAATCCACCTTCGATTTTCGTTAAAGTTACAGAAAGCATGTGCGATACGAAATGTGAAATTACTCTGACTTTCTACGTTATATTTTTTCTTTCTTTTTTTCCCAGCATACGATATCTAGTTACTTTGAAAACTGTAACGTCCATATACATAAGTAACTCTTGATTCTTTCCTTCATTTTTTTTTCCTATTCTTAGCTTGGTAATCCTATAGGGGATTTAAGAACGGATTACTTTTACTCGAGGATTTTCTATGCGCTTGGGTTACCTGTACGTCTGAGATATCACGAACGGGGTTATATCTATACTTTATATATGTGTGTATATATATATATATAATACACGCTCTACACGATATGCGCACTGTCAATGATATCGAAGTCAAGTACAAAGCCGAATGCTACGGATGGTTTTAAATGATTGAATTTTCATTGGTACGCATCGTCATTGCCATACGGAAGATTAAGTTACTCTCGTGTTCTCCTTTTCGTCTTACATTACCAAGAGTTATACCCTAGGCCCCGTTACCAGAGAAAGTATCGAACTTTCTTCGCGAATGAAAAACTTTATAATTACAATTTAATATCGGATAGCGATGTCTATCGACAATTACAATTCAGTTAACCGTAATTAGAAATCTCGCGCTCGTCGGCAACGAGTTATTGTAGATTGTCCGATAAAATTTAGATACAAGGAAGTTCAATCAATTTACACGCACGCATATACAATACGTATGTGTAAAATAAAATGGCCGGGTCATTCGAGAACGAAGGTAATAGAAGTTTCGATTTTTAAATACACAGTGACGTTATATACACGTGCACGCACACGTATGCGCTAATGGCGGTGTAGATAGGTCACACGTACGCGAAGTAGAATAAGAACACATGAAAAAAGATATACATACTCGTGCATATATATAGAGATATACAGGTACGACACACAGGGCCAATGGAAATGGGAAATAGTGAGGTCAGAACCTGAATGGGAAAACCTAGGGATTTATTTGAGCATTGGTCACTTCCAACAATGCTTACTTCCACGGCAATTCTTCTTATTCCTCCACACGGGATTCTTTCTGCTTTTCTGCTTTCATGTTTCCACCTCTCCCCGCCCCGCGGCACACGTAGCAGAAGTCCTTTCTTTCTCTTCCCCGTTTCCCCTTTTTCTCTGTCCATTGGCCTTATTTTTCTTTCTCCCCCCCCCCCCCCCCGCACCACTCGTGCTTCTTTAATCCCGTATACCTACCCTCCGCCTCCTTATTTCTTCTGACCCATTTTATACCACACGGAGGAAGCCCACTTTTCCGTAAGGCCATAATATGCTGCGTCGAACGTGGCATCCTTCGGATTTCATTCCCGTAATGATTAAATTCTTCTGTGGATAACTGCATTCTGGTGGAGCTGGAAAATACGCGAGTACCTAACCTAGGTGGCTGTACAGCGTCCGCCATTTGTACTAGAAAGTATACGAAGTATCCCCATGCTTGCTGGTCCTCGTACATCAAAAGCACGCCTAGGGAATTACTCGTTAAGATCTGAGGAAAAAAAATCATTTGTTAACCTGTAAACGGCTGTGCCGACACGAGAAGTAGAGAAAATGTTTGTTTCGAGAAATTTCGTGTAATTAAATTAATTGCAGTGTCAAAAGTTTATGCAGTTATGAGATGGGTTGGGTTGGGTTGGGTTGGGTTAGGTTGGATGAAAATTTTAACGTGCGTTAATGCAAAAATTATGGAAGGACGGTTATATAATGTTGGAATTGACAAAAGGATGAGAATAAAATGGAGTGAGTTTTACAGGAAGTCCTGGAATCCTAGAACAAACTTCGTATTAGAGTTGGTATCCTTCCACTTCCAGGACACGTTCGTTCCTCGTAGTCGGGAGTGAATATTAAAGAGAGAATTCGCGGGACCAGGTCGAATCTCGGACAACATATGTCAGCCCCATTAAAGATTCACGCGAGTACACATAGAAGAGGGCGCTAGTGAGCTCGAGAATACTTGAGAGAAGAGAAATGGCTCGGTGAAAATGGAAGAGAGTTCCTGTTGAAAAGTACTATGGCATGGCAATGGTGAGAATTGAATAGCTCTACGTAAAACTCCCTAGCATACGTTGACGTGAACCATTTTCTGTGTAACTAAAAAAAAAAATTGCCTGACGGTCTCTTTTTTTTCTACCTTCCGTTGGTAGGTCATTAGTAGGATTACTTGACTGGGAAATATTTCAAATTATGGATACATGGTATCTTGTCTAGTTATTTTTTTTCTGTCTGAGGGAAAATCTTAGTCTTGGTAATATAGGGGTTTTTTCAAGGTATATATACGTCATAAGTATTCTATACGTTTCAGGTGTATACTGAGAGACTTTAAAAAGCCAGTAATACCGGAAAGTGGTATTTTCTCTCTGTCTCTCTCTCTTTCTCTTTCTCTTTCTCTTTCTTTGTCTCTCTTATTCTCCTTATCTTGGTTAAATGAGAATCCCGTCATTTCTACAGTTAGAAAGTACTGAAAACTATTCTTGGATGTTCGCGGAGAATATTTTAGCCGTGCCGTAGTAGGAAAGGTGCCTTCCATCTAGGAATAAGAGAGACCCACCATTTCCATCCCTTATACCTAGTATATAACCACTTCTGGTTTTCTGGTCTCTATCTGGAATCTGTCTTGGAATTCTCTCTCGGTTTCTCTTTCTCTCTTTCTCTTGCACGATTTCTCGTCTCTCAGATTCTGATTCCTTGCTTGTATTTTTCCTGAGAACGCTTGCCTGTGCGCCTGAGCCCACATGTACTTGTAGACCCGCTCCTGTCTTGTCTCTCATTCGTTACACTCAAACGTCCTGACCACTTACACGGGATACGAATGTGCCCCTTCCAACTCCTCAAGGACTATCATTCGTAAAGCTAAAGTCCCTGGGGACCCTTTCTCATTCATCGGGACTCTCGTGCTTGAATAAACGTCTGAACTAGGGGTATCTTTGCTTCTAGGGATATTTTAATTTTTATTTACGATTTTAACAAATAGGGTGCGTTAAGTAAAAAATTGTTCAATACGTCATTTTTACATAGAATCACCGATGAAATATATCGTGTGTCTTTTTCTTTGAGGCCCATCTGCGTTTCCACGCGAACGGTAGAAGAATTGTGAATGACGTGAAAAAGGAAGTTAAAGAAGAAGGATGTATACCTATTCGGGGGTGGATTGCCGAGAAACGGGTGAAAAAGCGAGATTATTTACTGTCATGTCGAGCTTTCGTGTTTCGGGCAAATAATTCAGGGAATGTCGGAAAATTCGGTGGCGTTACTTGAAAATGGATTTTTCTTTTCGCTTTTGAGACGGGTGAAGTCTGAGTTAAAAATTTTTGTAATCTTCCTGGTGGATGTGTTCGTTCAATTGTCGTAGGAGTTTAAGGGTTGATTTAACGAATGTGTCTCGACTGAAAGTTTCATGACCAGTTCACGACTGATGACGGTTTGTTGTACAGCCAGAAGGAGTTGTTTAACATGTATGACGTTTGAAACCGATAATAGTTAGTGAGATAGGGGTTGTAAATATACGTGCATATCCACGTGTACATATGTGTATATACATATATTAGGGGATGTATTCTATGCCCTGTATACCCCATCAGACACCATGGTTCCATTCACGCACGGCTAGGCGTGTTCTATGGGGGGTTGTTCGTGGCACGAAGGTAACGTAATTTTCAGGGAAATTCCCTAGCGTCTAGAGACGCTACGAAAGACATAGGGGTTGCTTTTGGGGATGGTCCAGAAATAGGGTGGATCCGCGTGGTCTTGTGGGGTTAGAAACCCTGAAAGAAGAGCTCGAGGTTACACAGGGGTTGGTTATGGTACAAGGGTGAGTTTTGATGGGGCTGAGTTCGAGATCTTGTTTAACCTCACAGCCTGGTAAATAAACCTAACAATATATATATATGGGGGTGGATAGGTGGGCGAGTCTAAATTTCCTTTCGCCAGGACGCCGGCGGTTAGGGTAGTTTTTTTGTCTCCCAATTTCTTTCTTGTTTTCACGTCAATTGCTTGCCGCGAAGATAAACAAAAAATTTTAGCGTTCTCGGAATCGAATCCTTCCAATAAATTAGGGTTGACAGCGTGCGGTCTATAAGAGGGTTGCGCAATTTTACCGATTCGTGCGCGCAAAAGGTGTTCAAACACCGATACACTCAATTGAGGGGTAAGTTTCCTCCTGACGGACAATTTTCTTCCTTCGACCTAATTAAAAAAAAAAGAGACTGTAGCCAAGGGTGGATGAAAGGCACCGATATCTCACCCCTTTATCTGAAATTCTCGATAAAACTTCCTAAGGTTTTCTTTTTGTTCCTCCTCCACAGCCCTTTGAACACCGAGAGCTACCAACCCCTCACTTGCCAAGATTATTTCCTGGAGCCATCCCTTAACCCCCGCGAACCACCGCACTTTTCCAAGCACCCACCTATACCGACGCCGAGGACTACCGCCCCTAGCGCCATCAATTTGCCAAATAAAAATGCTAATGGCTCTCGACCACCGCTTCGCCCTGGCGGCCTAATTGACCGAGCCAATAGCAACCCCTTTTTGTCTCTCACTACGCGACAGGGGGTTGATAACTTTTATTAACGGGGGTTGCACTTTGCACGAGCAGAGCCCGAGGGACTCCTTATTCTCGCGGTCCACTCACCCCTTTACTAATTTTCCTCTTTATACACACACAAATATATATATATATATTTCTTACCATTTTTATTTTTCATCGCACTCCCTCCCCTTTCGTCGCCACGTCGTCGTCCTTAAACATCCCTTAACCGCTGTTCTTGTCGAACCTGAGCATCCTTTTTTTTTCGCTTCTTTTTCTGCACCTTTCAACGTCGCTTCTCCATCCATAACCAAAACCAACCGCATTAACGCTCTGCCTACTGACATGAGACCTCAAATTCACTCGACACCCTTAAGAAGGGTATATGTACCAGCATGCCATAGTAAATCATCCCTTAATCACACTCGGAAACTAAACTTCAGAATTCCGACACATACCATACATAAATTATATATATATATAGTATACATTAAATGCTACACTAAGTTATGCGCTTAGGGTGTCTTTACCCTTCTTGTAATTTCTCAATATTATGTATTTCTTGTTTTACCTGTAAATGCTTCGTATGTTTATATCATTGATACTCGTTACTTTGGAATGTTCCTGCAGCTATACGTATGTGCACGCACATATATCACAGTGATTTTTACCTGTTTCGTCGAAATTTATGGTACTTCCATGTCTCGCGAAATTGATTGCCGTTTTGATTGCATCGCCTACGGCAAACTATTGGCGCGCTTCGACAAAAAGCTAACGAGCACGATGCACCCTGTATTGTGCACAGGACATTTCCACGTGCATAGCCGATGCATATAACGGGGGAGTAGATAACGTGTGAATATGTATCGTGCGGATTCATATGTAAAAAAAATAACAATAAACGTATTTCCCTGGTGTGATTAACCGTGTTCAACAAAGCGGCGCAATTGACAGCGACAAAAAAAAAATTGAAATTACAAATTCGAAGGAAATTATTTTACTTGAAAATATACTTTGTTTCGTAATAACAATGACACACCGTGTTTATATACGCAACCGCACTATCAGACTTGACGCGCGCAATCAGTCGTCACGTGTTCATGATAATTTGTCATCGTTAATTTTGGAATATCCAATTTTTCGGCTAACCGCATTCGATTTTCCAAAAACCACAATCGAACTCCAATTACCCTCCCAATACCCCCATCGGTCCTCAAATTTCGTAATCGTAATGCACTAATGTCCGGCCAGGCTATAAATATCTGCGTGGCCGGCTCTATATACGTAAGCCGGCACATTTTGGAACTGATTAACGTTATCGAAAGTCGTTACGCATAAATTTTCTGGCCAAACAGGAAAACATCGTTAATTAATGTATGCGCCGTATGAATAATTAGTTTTTGCGAGTGCGCCATATTTTATTGCGACTAACCAAAAAAAAATTCAAAAAACAAAAAACAGCGGTCTAAGATAAATTCCAGTGATAAATAACAAAAGATAAGCAGATCCAAATCGTTAAAATATATTTTACACAGTGTAACGGATGTATATTTTTGTTTTAATGGAATATCAATTTTTCACATTAATTACACTTCGCTCTCGGTGACGTATCAACGATTGTCGATTTATTGTCCACATCAAAGAGACTCGCGAAATCTGATTAACCGATAATAATTGAACTCGAGTGCGCATCTATGTACCATGTGTAGACTCCATAGGGACGTAATGGTGTGCGGTATCTACGTTTTCTAAAATGATATTTTGGGATAGAGATCAGCACTGAGAGCAGCCACCATAACCTCTAATGGGATTACCGGTACCAACTGTTGAGGTTATGGGGGTTGCTTTTTACTACCCTGTAATATCCCTAGAACGAGCACACGTGGTCCATATGTGTAGATATCCGTGAACTCCCTATGGATTTCATATAGTAGCACATATAGTACTTGTACATACATATTGTCATAGTGCTTAGAAATAATTTCTCTCTCTCTCTCTCTCTCTCTCTCTCTCTCTCTCTCTTTCTAACGCATGTACACGACTTAGAATTACTTAACGAAAGCTTAAAACACGAGTTTTTCGTTTGTTCTTTATACTTCAGATAATTCCAAGCGAAAGGTCAAAGCTGAATGGCGTATAAGGCAAAGCCGATTGCTCCTGGTTGCATAAGGTGGGTCGGTGGCAAAGTACCGCGTTAATTGCGAAAAGTAATTTAAAAAAAGCTTTAATTTCAAGGCAAGACTTTACTCTTAAGGATTAGCTAAAAGAATTCTGGTTAGTCGGTCAAGTCAACTTTTATCTTTCGTCTTCTAGTGTTTTCCCTCTTTAATTTTTATAAGGAGCCCTCGTTACAGGGTAGTTGAATAAAAAAAAAATAAAAGTTCTCATTTCGAATACAATAAACGTTCGATTAATTAATTAAGCCGGCAGATTTTGATGAATACTGTATTTCTACCGTTTCACTTTCCCTTAACGTAATATTATATATACTGAAAGAGTTATAGGGTGACATATAGGTATAAAAATAAACTAGTTTGACATCGTCCTCTAGGGAAAAAAAGAACTAGGATTATTCACGTTTATTACTATTATCGTCGAAACTTTTAACCGGGCAAAATTTAATAAAAGCGGCCAAGACAAAGGCCACGACTCGATGCATAACTGCATAAGGGCATCACTGCACCGGTGCAGTATTATGCAAATATCTTGATGGTCGGTGCAACGTTTTAATGCAACGTTCTGTCCGACCCCGTGGGCAGTGCATCCGACGCTTGATGGCTCGACGAAGATGCGAGAATGCATTAGCCGTGCTCTCGCGCACCTATGCAACTCCGTATGCAATTCCTTTGCAATGCGTTCCCTGCTACGTTCGTACACACGTACCAACTGTGGGGCACGAATGTTGCACTTTAACGAGTTAAGTTCTGCCGTAGTGTTGGCACTGCGCGTTCGCTCGGTTTCCGCGAGACTTGCTGTGCGAATGCAGCTACACTTGTGCACTCTCATGGTAGTTGCTACCCGATTAGGCGTTCCGATGAAATGGCCAAAATCTAAAATGGCACCTATACGTAAAATGGCATGTATCTTACGCATTGCCGTGCGAATCTTTTTTTAAGAGATGGAGTATTTTTGAAATTGAAAAATTTCATCCATTCTCATTTTTATTGTACTCCTGCGGAGAACGGCGATCGATAAAAACTTTAATATCATGGATAAGTGAATTCTCTTTTTATTCTAATGGATCCGTACTGTAATAGGATTCTGAAGTTGGTTGGGTGCTATATTAGTGACTGTTGGAATGTAAAATGATATAGAAAGACTGGTCCTTTGATTATAAACTTTATAAAGTTCGACTGGCAATAAAAGGGTAAGGATGACGTGATAGGATAGAACGTATCGCATACTAAAAACTGCATAAAAGGAAATGCACGGTTCGGTACCCATTTCTAGAGAGTTTCCCGTAGGTCTAAATCGCGACGTCAGTTAAGAAAGAAGAATGGAGACTAGGGAGAGAATGGAAGAAAGAATAAAAATGGAGGAACGAATAAAATTATAAAGAGTGCGAGGGGCAACTAATTTTCATAGAATTCTGGAAACGAAGAGATGGTTAAAAGTCGTCACCTGAACTAAAGAGGAGCAAAAAATTCCGGCAAATGGAAAACACGAGAGAAGAACGAAATCCGTGAAATACGGCAGATGGGATGAATTACGGTAGTTTCGCGCAAAACTCCGCGGAAAGCTTCGCGATATATTTTCGATCAATGGGTTTAAAAAGAAAAAAAATTTTTTAAGAGAAAAAGGTAAAAAAGGGATTCGGCTACTCCCGAAGTCAGTGCACCGGGTGTTCACGAAGTCTCGATCAATTTCCATGAAATGTCGATCGACTGTCACCATTACTTAGAAACACGCATACACGTTTATCCTCGCTCACTCACTCACTCACCTTAGTCTCTATCTAGTAACCCGGTAGAGGCATTAAAGGGTAGGTAACTTTCAAAAGCAGGTACAGGGACCGGTGAACTAGGGCGCTCCTAGTAACATTCTATATAGTAATTTTTTTCTTTTTCCCCGTCGTCATACACAGTTTTTTTAGTGGAATTTTATCGATTGGTTTTCAGTACAGATAATTACAACAAATTATATATTTTCCCCTAGATATTTTTCCTAGGGTAATTCCTGTTAGTTTCTCAATGAAATTCACTAAGTACTTATAAATTTTGTGCTTTCGCAAGATATCGTTCAATTTTCTGCTTTTCTGGTTTTATAGTTTTTCTCTCCTCCAAGATAAGGCAAGTAAGTCACTAGAAAATTCCCGACCGTTAGCCAAGCGAAATTCGCTGGCATTATCGTGAGAAAAATAGTCAACCCGTCACACAGTACGAACCATCTCGAGGTGAAAGGTTATAAATCCCAGAGGAGCAGTCATGCTCAGGGCGTTTATTGCTCTACTGCCGTTACTACTGACTTTTTCTACTGTTCTCGACTTAAGCCCCACCCGCATGTAACCATGAGAAACTACGTTCACGTACAACACACACGCGTGCCATATCCCTTCATTGTGATCTATTCGAATGGGTCCAAGTAAAACGAAATTAATGTAAAATACAAAAATCCCGACCAATAACGACGAGTGCACATAAATCCGAATGAACTATAATTAAAGAAATATTTCTTTCTTCTCCATTTCAAGCACAAAAATTACATTCAATTTACAAGCAATGCGGGGACATCACCGTAAATAATGTCTCCTTAGATTTTTCGGATTACACAACCGACCACTATAGGTACGCGCGAACATAAAATTTCTGATTCTTCCTCTTTTATTAGGGTTCCGACCACTTTTAATTAAGACACCATATATACATCTACGTATGTATGAGTATTTTATTAATGTATACATATAACACTAGATGAGGGTCTATGTTGACGTTAAACTTTGTAAAGAAAATAGTCCGAGAATCTACCGAGAGTTTCATAAACTAAACGAGAAATATTGTGTGCGTATGCTAAGCATGACGTAACTGTACAAATTCAAATGTACATGCATATATCTATATGCGTATACATTCTATAATTCCATTGCTTATATAGTATAGGTTCCTACGTAGCAGGGATAGGCAGAGAGTGTCGCTAGCATGTGACGCCACGTTCACTCCGTTGGTTTCCTGACAAACGTCAGGCGCAGCTCGACCTCCAGTCGAAAGGACAAGTCAGGATAGGATCGTTATTGAAAGAAGAAAAAAAAAGAAAAAGTAGACTTATCCTGACGCGAGATGCAAAGAAAATCCCGTGGGACGTGATAGGTATGCCTCGGCACGTAAAAAAGAAAAGTAGAGTCCGTCGAAAACACAAAGCTAAAATTGTTCAAACAAATGGTAACGTGTTATTCCACTTCGTGAATACGTAATAGGTATATAGGTATAGAAACAAACAAAAAGTCCCTAGACAGAATTAACGTCCTCCATAATATCGTACACGTAGTGCGTATTTATCGCATTAAAAAATGGTTAGAGTATTTATCAAGTCTGACAAGGTCGAGGTTAACGCGCGAAGGCCTAGGGAATTTTTTTTTCCTCGAAACGTGGCTATACTCCTAGGAACCCTCGCTATCCTGGATCATCAAGAACCTCGATATTTCGCTTTCGAATCACGTCATTGAAATACGAGGGAAATATTTCAGAAACAGGAGACGCCCCTGACCGCACCCCACTGTTCGCTCCGTACCTACCCTTGGTCGCCACTACCCTAGGCATCCATCCTTCTTCCTCGTCACGGATACTACCTACCTAGGGACCGGTTCTGGTATCGAAAGGGTTCCTAAATAAGGATGCCGGTAGTGTTCCACCGGTGCTGGTTTCTCGGATGTTCGTGTGGACCATTTTGGGATGGATATCAGGAGCGTAGAGATCAAAGTCAATTTTTCAGGGTGCCACTGTCGCTTGCTATCCCCTTACGTCCCCAACCGTCCTGCCGTTGCTACTGCCATCCCTTTTCCTGTTCCACGTAACATTGTCGGGTCTTTTTCCGGCGTAACGCCGGAGTTATGACAGTGACCAGACTTTTCTCATTTTTCTCAGGAGGCACGTGACCCCGATGCTCGAGCAGGATTAGAGAGAAACAGAAAGGTCGAAAAGGGGCCGGGGGACTGGTAAGGAGGAAGAAAGGGAATATAAAAAAATGATAATTCGAATGCGGCATTCCGACGGAAGATTTGACAGTTGGGGGTCAGTGTGGACTGGGGTTTTGGGTTAAGGTCTGTGATATGGATATTTCAAGAAGCATCGGAGAGACAAAACCTGTACGATGCTCTTAAAGGTTGGGAGGTTGGGATCTTTGCGAATCTTATAAGTCAAAGAGAAAAGTGAAAGCGAATGCAAAGTTAAGAGAGGGAATTGAATGAGAGGTTCATATATACTTCTTTTTTTCTTTTTCTTTTATTTCGTTCTTTGGAAATTGAAGTAAGCTCGTAAGTCAGTATCGTTTCCTGAGTAATCTTTGATGTGCATCGAGGCCAATAAGGGCGAAGTCTTCGGCGAATATATAAGGGATGAAGGCATTAAAAAGGCAGTAATATGTAAAAGCTGGAGAGTAAGCATCACTCTAGGGATTTTTCTCCATCTTTTGTGTAGATGGCACTGAATAAAGAATAGGGACAGGGGAATCAAAGGTAATTCGATTTCTGGGAATGATTTTTATCGTTGAATTCGTCGATATTCAAAAATTGGAAATTTCATTGTTATACCCACGATCATAACGTAACGTGGGTTATTCTATTTCCAGAATTTGCGACTTTTGAATACTCGTCTCCTACGTATAATACATATATGTCTCTTTCTCTTTATCTGTGTCTCACATAACCTCTTCGAAAAATTCCCTAGAAATTCTCATGTCGCAATACACAGTAACCAATACGATTTCGCGCGATGAGATCGCTCGCTGTTTTACTTTTTTTTTCTTGCTACCAGGGTAACATCGGAAGATTCTCATGGATTCGATTGATCTGATTGCATTGAAAGCGATACACTCGCGCTAGAGAAAATTTCATAAAAATCTCGATTTTACCCTATAAAACTCCCTAGACTCCCAAGCACGCTATCGATACGAGACGATCATTTCGTATTTTCAAAATCGTAGCATATCATACTAACACATCTTTTCGAGATACCTAACCAGTTCCACCCTAGTATTAAAAAAAAACCATCTACCTATTTCTTATTTGTATATCTCTTTTCTCCTGAGGTCTCAAACTATCGACTATAATCAGCTTCCTATAAATCACGTGGGCGTGTAAAAGGGGGGCCCCGTAACAAATGGCGGCACGTATCGATAATGGGTCCCGTTTAGAGATGGCCCCCCCGTCGTGCCGGATGTAATAAAAATTACGTCGTCCTCTTATTATGAGAATTGCCGCGACGGGACCGCGGTATGTTTAGCCAAGAATTCCAGCAGTGAAACGGGAAGGAAGACGCAAGACACGACAAAAGTACTAGGGAAGAAAAAGAGAATAAATACGACAGTAATTTCGTGATATTTACTATCGTGCGTACATTTCCCCTAGGATTTCTAGCCCCGAATAAGATATTAAAATGTAGAAAGTTATGCAGGTACGAAACGGCCGGTAGAAATAGAGAGAGTTGTCATTGAATGAAGAGTGACGAAAGGGGAAAATGCGGGAACGGAAAGAGGGGAAGGGGGACTTGATAGGGGAAAACAGGGCTGATGAAGTGAATGTCGATACGACCCAATTAATTAACGAGCGTGTCGGCAAGCTCGTATATTTACGGTTAAGTAGTAGCTCGTTAATTGGAATTAGAAGTATCTAGGACATTGCAAGTCGAGTTGGTTGCAAGTCACTCTGTTGTCTTTAGGTCTTGTCAATTTCTTCTAATTTTCTTCCGCGCAACCTGTTTTTATTTTTTTTCCCCAGACCCCCCATTCTGCTCCTTTATTTTCCTCATAGTTATTTCTTACTCCGCACGGCCGCTGCGATCTTTACGGCCACAGCTGCAAGTTAGTCGCGTGCCAAGAGTGCGCTCGCGCCCTCTGCCAAAAGTCAGTTTAAAAGGGGGTAGGGTGAGGGTGGGTAGAGGCATGGTCTAGGAAGAATAAAAAAAATTTGTAGTGAAAAAGGACGTGGGGGAAGGGGAAAAAAGAGGTTTATCATAGAGAATATCGTCGACCGTGGTCGCCAAACGAATCGCTCTTCCGTATTTGCCATGAGAATGGACTTTACGCCAAGAGGGAATGAATGCGAAGGATGAAAAGAGGAAAAAAACTAGGATGCGCCACCACTGCTAGGAAGTAACATGCCAATTCCTTTCCCTAGGTATATTCTTCTTCTGTTCATTCGCTTTGGTTTCTCTGTTTTTTTTCCTAGGGTGTTTTTTGTTTACGTCATTCAGCCCGACGAATGGATTGACGACGACAAGAACGTTCTTTGAAAGTTCAGTCTCTCGCTGTTCTTTATTTAATTGAAATTCTCTGGATCTCTCTTTTTTTATATCTACGGATAAGTATGGCACGGCCTTCTTTTCTCTTACGAGTCCACTTCATCTTCTTCTTTTGACGCCACGATACATCACCCGGCTGGCCGACAGACTCGAATTATCCATCTCGATTAATGGAGTGCGTAATTAATCAGGTTTTCGTTAAGCACTGATTTAATTTGTTCGTAAATGAGAAAACTCCCTAGACTGTTGAATTTACGTAAGTACGTACAAACGATGACGCATTAATATTGCTGCTACATAAATATCAAGACTACACGTAATAAACTCTATACAAATATATACCACTGTACAAATAATGGACGCTATTTATGAGTTTTTTCAATGTGGGCCCGTAGAGCCTGGTGCGTGCCCATTTTTTTTTATAGTATCAATATTTTCGACCCTACCCGCGTACCTTTACATCAAAGAGTCATCCCCTAATTACCCTAATTGATTGAACTATCGGTGGTAAAGGTTCGTTAGCTACTTCACAACAACGAACAAAGCTGAATGCCGAAGTGCGGTTTCAAAAATAAATTGGTCGTGACGAGTCCTTAAGCCTAATTTTCATCGACGTCACGAGCACGCTGCTGAAGCGAGTACAAAGGGAATCCTTAAGGTGATTCCAGTCGAAGCGAAACGATACTGAAAACTACGATAACCTAATTTTCGACAAGATACGAGGATAAAAATTGAACTGTAAAAATTTTCTCGAGCGTTGCACAAAACTGTTGTTCACATCGATAAGCACGAGCGTATAACCTCTGATTATGCACTTGTGCATCGGGTACTTGGATTTCTCGTGATTCTCAGTGTGCATGCAACGTACGTTTAGGTGTTCCAGACTTCTAACCTAGATTCCTAGCTTCTCGGAGGTACAGGACATTTTTCGTATCCTACGAGTTCACTCTTCTAACGGGTGTCTTTGGAGAAAGAAAATATCAATTCCAATAGTGACACTGGGAATAAAATATTTACAAATTCTGGTAACGACGAAATAATCGTAATTTTCCGTGAATTTAAGGTCATTCGAAATTGCTCATTTTCGAATAAATTATAAGCTACTTCCGCTTCTGAATTTCTTAAGACGATTGCAGACTGCATTACGTTAGGTTAGGTTATAGTAGATTAGGTTAGGTTAGGTTAAAGGTACAACGTCATGTATAGGGTGTCCGCGTGTGTGTACAGGATACGATTATCCTGTTCGTTCGCGCTGTTTGCAAATCCTCCATTAACTGTTCCGGCACGCCTCGGATTACAACGGTGCATTACCCATTTGCATTTCTCAGTGATATTTAAGGCGTGTTCACATCGAACACGACGCGCACACGAAACCAGACACTTCGCGCGATACGAAATTATCGGAGTGCATTTGAGTTGGCAAGCCGATGGAATTTGTTGCCAAGAGAAATTTATGTTTCGCGAAGAAAAGTGCACCGATTTGTTCCGCCCACCCGTTATACAGGAACACCCATATAAATCCTCAGAATGCATTTTGGACTTCCGTCTCGTACGCTTTTCCCTTGGGATAAATTTAAAGTCACATACGTAAGTATATTGATTGCAGTCATATTTTATCGAAGAAACTTTTTTTAACTTCGCAATTTATAATTGAGTATCCAAAAAAAATATTTTTCGAGTAAGATTTCCCGTGTATTACGATATTTTATTTATGTTTTGGATTTTTTTCTATAGTCGTAGAACATAGATATGTGTAATGCTATACAGGCTTGTGTACTATCTAGTAATGATTTAATTTTATTTGATTTCCCTAGACAGTGCCACTCGCCTAATTCTCATTGATACAGTGTTAATCCGTGTTATTCGCACGAAACAATTGATTTCGCGTCGTGTCTCAATCTGACGCGATAAGCCTCGAGTAATCGTGAACATAGCGACGCAGACCTGTAGGATGTACCGAGTACAGTGAAACCTGTATGCAAGCAATATGCTGGATTCGATAGGTCAACAACATTGGTACGCATGATTCAACATTGGTCTACCACCAGACAGAGAGTGTACTGTCAATGAACTACGAACTAGTCCGTATAGTTATATTGGCATCCCTGAGGCCATAATATGGCCCGGTGGAAATCGAGTAACTCATGAATATTCGGAAAATACCCTAGACTCCAATACAGTCGGGGCCAGCGTATGACTTTTCTAGGGGTAAATCCGAACTACAGATTTTTTATGACATACGTAATATCCCTAGCACCGTCAGGGACCGTTGACTATGTTTCTGTGTCATCTGTAAAAATATAACTAGATAGTGAAGAAAATATTGAAGAAACCCTTGTTATGTATAAGATGGATCTGACTGTGACCTAGGTGGGTCAGAATGTGAAATAGCTAAGTTGCCAGCTGATTCTTACCCTTTTTCCGTAGCATCTTGACAATAAAGACGTTATTCTTATTACTGTGGGACTGTAAAATCTAGGGATAAAAATCATCCCTTAAATTTCGACCACGAGGATGGAAATATAAATTAAAAGGAATTCCCTAGGGAATAATTTCATGTACGGAAGTTCCTTCGGGTGCAACTTTCTTCGAAGGGTTTTCATTCGCTGATCCTAAAGGATGAGTCGCTGTCGATGATGTTGACGGCTGTTGAAGGTACGCCCCGAAGGTGGTAGTACTGGTTCTAGTAGTGGTGCTGGTGCCTCTGGTCAAGCCAGCATGAAATACGAGGCTCGAAGAGATTATTGGCATGATACGAGGGTTGCCGAGCCACATGATTACCAATCGCTTCCGATCAGCTCGATCGTCTTCGTGAAACTCCAATCACCTTCGACGCCTTCAGTGACTTTGTTTAGCCATAGACCCGGATATACTATAAGACGACCTTAGCCAGTTTCTAATACTTAAGACCTACTTTTTAGGGATTTTATGGTGACGATCTGACGTTTTGCCAATTTTTTCAATCATATTTCGACCGTGAGCTAATTTACATGAAATCCTAGGGATAATATGAGACGCAGGAAAATTCTAAAGGTCTTAAATGTTAGTAACCCAATGCGTATCTCCTAAACTTTCGTTAAGGAAATTGGCTGGGGCCAATGAATTATTAATTAATTAATCGGCCCCTCCACTCTTCTCTTACGTGAATATATATATATATATTTAATACGTCAATTAAACCTAAATCAAGAGAGACTCAGGCAGGCACCACCCCCTCTCTGAATTTCCTAATTTGTTCCGCGTGTTCGTACATACGAGAAATCAGGCAATTGCAGTAATTAGCTTTACGGATCGATATACGTTCTCAAGCTACCCAACTTAGACCACCTACTCACCTATTACGGTAATACTCCATTGGTCCGACTGATCGAGTATCGGATGGACATCTTACACGTCTAGCAACCTAATAGGGTATAGCTTACTACATAGTGAGATAGAGGTAATACTAATTTCAAGAGCACCGTATAGGGAATCTAGAGAATTTCATCCCAACCATATTACGTGTACAATTATCATCGGAGATCAGACGCATCTAATATTACAAAATGAGGAAATATGCCAATTAGTGTATTTGGAAATTTTCGAGGGGAAAAATATGACTAAATATGTGTGAAAGTAGTTGACAACTCTGCGCACGGATGGCGGGTGCAAATATTGAAACGATGCGAATGAAAATGCTCATCAGCAATAACGCGATAATCTGCCGCCACGCCGATGCCGCACGGTGTGACGGAATGAGGGCGGGAGCGGTGCGGAACGATGGCGATTTAAACTTTCACGGGGGTAAAGTTAACTTATTTAGTTTTCGAGGAGAGCTGGCAACAATGTGCAAATTATTCCGCATCCTTTATCGCGTCCTTACGCCTCAAGGATTCGCAGGACCCTAACGAAGGAACGAGCGCAGTTGCGGACTCCTGCAATTTTATACTTCGTTAATTTCAGAGGATTCGCCAATACCTTGCTGTTTTATCTACGTTTATATGCTTTTCGTGTATCCGTGCGAAGCAGACCGTATACGTATTGCCACGAGGTAAGTATCTAGGGAATTTTTTGAACTTGGTAATAAGCCGTATGTGATAATGCTTACGCGTTTACTGCTTAAAAATTACGAAAGAAATATTTTTCAACGTCGAACGGTGAGATTATTTCAGAGAAATAAATAAATCCCTAGTGCAAGCGCTAATTGAATTTTCTAGGTGAATTTGGAAATATTCATTTTCTCTCGACTAAGAATAAACTTGGTATTCCTCAAAGAAATCACCATATAATTACTTTCCACCGAGTGAACCTGCTACATTCAGCTTGGTGAACCTGAACCAATGAATTTTGGTTGCCTATAAATACCACTGTTCCATAGGTAAATATCTGTATGGGTTTCGCTATGGATATAGGGATTTTAAGTATACTTGTGTGGTAACAATATCTGGTGGATTCGTTACCGCGTGTTTCATTTAAAACTAACCTATAGTTATTTTCAGTACGATATCGCCGATGTATTTCGGCACTCCAGGTAAATCTCGTTTATTGGTAATTCGGCATGGCCAAGAGGATTTTCGTGTGCTCGTTTAAAAAGTGCTAAATTGTTTTTCGTTTTATTCTCTCCGCGGTTTTTTTTACAAGATAATTTTTTTTAGTAGATTCCGTTGGCACGCATACACGCAATATCCAGAGATGGGCCGATAACGATATCGATAAAAAGGCATGTATACAAAATAATTGTGCAATAACAGTTTTTATTATATCCTATTTTTACTGTGCTTTTAACAGGCTGACTGTCTAGTATCTTATTTTTCAAATGCATCTGGACTCTTTAAACCTTTCTCTAGGGACTTTGTACTCCCCGCAAATGGAATTAACATGGGACTGAGAGATCGGGAGTGAAATCGCATTAAATTACAGTACAGTTATATTCCGTCGAGTGCATCTTGATTTCGTAAAATCTACTAGGTGTTCCTTTCAGACTGGACTACGTCCTAGGTATAATTTTCTGATTCTTTTCTACATTATTTGACAATCGGTTAAGTTTTATTTGTTTTTTAGTGCGATTCGTAAGAACAACTTTTCATTAACATTTATTAACTATAATGAAAAATAACTATTTCGATATTCTTAAAGTTTCTAATCAAACCTCCTCTCGTTATTTCGTGACTGCAGAGTAAACGAAATATTTTTACCTTTATAAAAAGTACATTTTTTTCCTTTGATTTTCCTAATATGGGTGCATCTTGCAGAAGGCAAATGCACCTGATGTCGAACTATTATAAATGAGTGATCAGAGCCACTTGTTTGTAATCAATGATGAATAAAGGTAATCAAGGTAAGTTTGTTCCAAAGTAAAAAGTTTATATTACACCATGATGATATTGATGTTTAATCGAGATACTTTTGAAATATCAACAAAATTCTCAGGAAGACGTTTAATTTTGTTATTTTATTTATTAGCAACATTCGCCCAATACCAAACGAGAAATTTATCCTATAGCTATTGAAAAGCATTAAGCACAGTAAAGTAAAATAAAGTAAAATAGGTAAAAGTATTAGGGGCGTGGTTGGCTCTCAGCTCGCTTGGTTGTCTAGGGCGTGGCTGGGTTGGCTGTCTGACTGGTTAGTTCCTTTTCCACTTGCTATGGTACAAAGTACAAAGTAAGCAGAAGTAACGGCACGCCGAGTAAGTACAAATCTGCTGGTTTTCAAAGTAACTAGTGACTCGCACCGAGGCGCTCGTTATACGAAGTGTAAACGGAACGAGCTAGGGAATTTTCCCGATAAGTACCAAATACACTTTGAAGACTTACAGGGAAATCCATTTTATAATTTTATCTAGAGAATTTTTCATGTAAGTACATTCATATTCATGGTCCTCCAGAAAAGTAAAAGGCACATCTTTATACCTTTGAGTAGAATCTTACGCATGAGAATTTTCTAGTAGATTTTAAATACTAAACGAAAAAGATATCCATTTCGATATCACAGCCTCTTGAAACTGTTTCATGCGTAAAGCATATGTTACTTCTGGGGGTATTGTTAAGTTTTTCAATAGTAAAGATAGGTAGCTCTTACAATTTTCTACTTTCACGTCTATACGTATACAGAACTACCAAGCCCGGTTATGCACGTCGTATATAGAGAATGCAGAAGTGCATGGGCGCATTTTGCAACTTGCATGCAGGCAAGGACTTTTCATAGTCGACGACCGTATATAGCGTGGTGACATATTCATGAGGGTTTCTTTCTGCGGTGTTACTAGAGCAAATTTTAGGCTATGGGGAACTTCATGTATTATGCATTACAAACTTTTGTTGCCTATTTCTCCACACTTCAACCTATATTTTCCTGAGCACAATGCGAATTTTGCTACCAACAACCGGCTGTAAAATCATGAGCGAAGTGGTAACTTACCAAGCGACAAAGAGAAAATATAACCACGACTAATGAGTCCATAAACAATACTAGCTGTGCTTTTGAGAAATCATGCGATCGCCTCTTGTGTCGCGTATACAAAGTGGTAGTACAGTTAAAAGAAAAACTCCAGATTTTTAATTTTTTAAACCTCTACGTTGAATATAGCCGCTCTGGTGTAAAAAAAAAATTGGTTCACGATGAATTCACGAAGCATCCCTGAAAGTGAACGTTCGTCTCACGAGACAATGCTGAAGTTTTGAATGAATTTTTAGTGAACAGATGAAATGAATAAAGATGTAGAGAGTCTTCCGAAGTACATAGGATGTTCATATAGTTTTTATTCTACAAAATTAATCTGCTGTTCACCTAAAAATCTTTCTGTAGATTTGTTCATCAGACGATCAGGAAATGGTCGTTATTATAATTTTCTTAATATTAACAAGTTCATCTAGTATTCATCCAGAGTTCTTGCTGTACGCTTGTTCATCAGATCATTAGAAAATCACCCAAAGTTCTTGTGGTAGACATTGACTGAACGTCAGATGCACTTGCTAAAGAACAAGTTCACTTGATATTCTCCTAAAGTTTGGTAGGCTTGAAGAATTTATAGTGGTTAATTCCTGATCCTTTTGATGAATAAGTCCACCTGAAGGACATTACGTGAACATCAAGTTAACTTGTTCGGTGGCAAGTTTATCTGATGTTCAGTTAGTTTCAGTCCCTGAAAAATGTATAGTCATCAGATCCTGATCTTTCAATGAATAAGTGTACCAGAAGAACTTTCAGTGATTTCCTAATGATTCGATGAAAAAGCGTACAACAAGAACTCTTGATGAGTACTAGATGAGCTTTTTAATACTAAGAAATTCATAATAACGATCATTTTCTGATCGTCTGATGAACAAATCTACAGAAAGATCTTTAGGTGAACAGCAGATGAATTTTGTAGAGTAAAAACTATGTATATGAACATCCTATGTACTTCGGAAGTATCTTTCTACATCGTTATTAATTTCATCTTTTCACCAAAAGTTCATACAGAACTTCAGCAGTGCCTCATGAGATGAACGTTCGCTTTCAGGGATGCCTCGTGAATTCATCGTGAACCAATTTTTTTTACACGGGCACACACTCACAGCAAAAGACACAGCTGTGTCACTGCAAGAGAAAAAGTCCCTAGGTACATGATCCCAACTAGGATTCATCGAAGTGAACAAAAGAAAAGGAACTAGACAAGAGAAAAAAAGAAGATACGGCCATTCTGCCCTGGACATCGAGGGTGCCTAGTGGAATATGAAAGGGGTGAAAACGGGCTGGGTGGTCATTATTTCTGGGTAGACGTAGACACAGGAAGTTCTCCTTCCTAGTAAAATATTCTCCTATAAAATAAAAAGAATACAGCCCGGAGTACTTTACATTGTAGCATGGCAGCCGACCTCCTCGCTCTTACTTTTCTAGGGGAAAACTCCACTCCGTTTCTCGAACTCCCACACAGTGTCTGTATCGCCCTCCCCTTTCCTTCCCCTTCGACAAACCCGAGCAACCTCCTGGATAACACAGTCAAGCCAACGAACCTTCCCGACTGCGTTCCTGGTCCTTCCACTCACCCTTTATCATTTACTCGAGGTACCGACACTTTTGTTTCGCTTGCGAAATGCTACCGAGAGACATTTCTGCCGTGGAAAAACCCGGAAGAGTATTCAGAACGCGAGATGGCGCCATCTTCAACGACGGGGTATAAAGAACGAGAGTGAGGGAAATAATTCTGGGTTTTTTTTTAGCTTTGTTCTCAAGCTCCTGGCAACGCCGTAAAGGAATGCGATGGGAAGTATAAAAAAGTTCTAGAGAATTATTCAAACGCTCCCTTCGGTTGAAAAAGTACCTAATTTTTGGTAAGTGACTAACTTCGACGCGAGTATAGCTTCTCTATAGGTTTCAACGTATAATACTATGTCGCGACTAACTAGTTCCCGAGTCTAAACACTAAGTTCATCCTAAACGTGAAACCCGAGTCTGTCGTATGTCGAGCATGAATCTAAGATCAGCTGAGTGTCAAAGTTCAACTTCGATATAACCAACGGGAGCTTCAATCTATTTGAATCGAACTTGATTCCACTTGAGCTGAACTTGAATTAGAGTACGAACGTAAGAGTAAAGTCTGAATCAGCCTTACATACGTACACGGAGTATTTCCAATGGGAATTTCTCACGACTGGAATTTCGATTCGCGCCTCCGCAATTCCAGATAATTCGCGGCACTTTGGAAAATCGAGCGAAAAGAAAAATTACCGGCATTACCCCAAAAGTGGGCTGAAAGTTTCTCCTTGGTGGGGTGCGGAGACGGGGGCGGGGGGGGGGGGGGGCGTCCAGGTGAGAT
>JARQST010000285.1:0-97867 GCA_030142225.1 Pachycephus smyrnensis | reverse complement strand
CCCCCCCCCCCCCCCCAGTCCAGGTGAGATCTCGAAGTCTGCTCGCTACGTGAGAACTCGGCTTAATGGAGCGAACTCGGCATTAAGCCATGAATACGGAAACGGCCGCACTTACCCCACAAACCTATTTACATATCCAAGCCATAGCCCGCCTGTATTTCTCTGCAGCCACCGTGGAAACCTACCCCCCACGGAACAGTACAGGGGTAGCTAGGTGGATAGGTAGGTAAGTAGGTTTAGTTACTACAAGTGTTGTACCATTGCCGAACCACTAAAAACTACAGGCCTGGTCACCCTTAAGTCACGGCCCAATCCTGGTTGCAATCTCACTTTCCCTATAGAAACAACCACCTACGAAAACGTCAGATGTCCTACCCTGTAATCTTCGTCTCGTGCGAAATGCCGAGAGTATCGCACAGTGCTGCCAACGTTTATTTACCTATTAACCCAATTTTCGTGTAAACACCCCAATCGTCAATAGCCTACTGTATACGTATATTGGTTTATGTACATAGGTATATATCATTTTGATTTTTACATTCTTCTTTGAATTAAGTATATTCTGTTTTAGGGGTTACTGATTATAATTATTTGTCTATCTTTGATTGTCAAGCTTAAGAACTTATTATCGTTATGCTTATAAATTAACATGATTATGGCGCTGGTGTACATGGAATTATTTACTCAGGAAATTAGTAAGTAAATAATACACGTTTACGTAATTTATCAAGGAAATTACTATCATTAATTATCATAAGCATGCGGAGGGATGGTAACGACAAATAATTGTCGCAGGTCGATATAATGATAATAATAGTAGCACTCGGGTGCAGTTTGTCCGACGCGCGACGACACGGCAAATTCGAATTTTCCACATTTACGGAAAATACCACGGTCCATTAAGTCGAGCGCCGCTGGTTTAAGCTGTCGCGCTACTAATCGGTAAGTAAACGGCTAATTTCGCGCGACTTTTAACGCACCCGTCGCCCTAATGAATCCGGGACTTAATTAAGCCACATTGAACGGTACAAAAAAAGAATTGTATTATCGTTTGTTTCTAGCAGAATAAAAAGTACAAATATCAATTCATTTTTTCATTGCAAAACGTTTTTTTAAAGATATTTATAAAATTTTTTTTCATTATTTTCATTTCGATTTGTTCAAAACTTCAATAAGTATCCACGCACAATGATCGAACATTTTTTTAATCCCAGATCTTTCGTATAAAGTTTTACAAATATATAGGGTGTACGAAAAGAACACGTGAGCTGTTAACACGGAGTTGCCACAGCCATTAGGCACTTACATCGAGAATAGAAAAAAAAAATGGTTCGTTTACCTGTCCTTATGTATTAGCGTCAAACGGTGGCCATCTTGTAATGAATAACAAACACGAGGAAAAATTCAGTGAAGCATTTATGACACGTGTGCTTAAATACACACGCACGTATACATACAATTGAAAAATATGATCCACTCGTCGAGTAATAGAAACGGGGTCTTAGGTAATAGACCCTTGTCATAATTTGTGGACGTCCGTCAACTAGGGGTAGGGTGAGGTCTGTTTTGAAATTTTACAAAATTTTCAGCCCCCCTAATCATCATTTGAAAAATCCATTGTCGTTTACTCTTCCGTATAAGTCATTGCGGCCATTTATAATTCTACTTGGAGGAGGTTAATTCTTTTTTTACTTCTTTCCTCCCTCGATAGAGCCGTTAGAAAATTCAACCGTGCGGAAAATCTGAAATCTAGTGTTTCGCTAGGGGTGTCAGGGACGAAGAGGGGTTGGAGACCCATGGGATTCAAGGTACACCCCTTGAGGTAACAACTCTATTTCCTCGAAGTCTGTAAACACAGATATAGTTAAATATAACCAAGTGTGGTGGGTTTTCATTAGTATTCCTTTTAATATCTTAATTAAGGGTTGTATTAATTTTAAATAGGAATCGTTAGCTCGTATCGTACCCTCGTTACGAAGCAATTACGCTCGATATTTTATACTTGCATTTTACAGACTTGGCATGACCTTTGAACTTCGAGAAAACGATACACCCCCTTCTTTTCCTTACCACGTACGAATTAATTTAATTTCGCGAAATAATTCAGGACCCACAGCGGACCGAATGAGAGTAACGGTATAAAATTCATCCCCTGTTGCCCAAGGGTAAAGCAGAAGTCCCAATGATAAGGTAATTAACTAAGGGTGGTTAGTTGTAAAGAGAATAATTTTTACTCCGAAGGGTTGATGGTGGTGGTAAATACGATGCGAACTTTAAATAGAGGTAGTAAGGAGTAGAGGTATGTGTCTGTACCTTTTCGAGGGAGGATTCAAACATCCCTGATATTCCTTGTAGCACATCAAATCAGTAGGGTGGTCGAGGGATGGGTCGGGGAAGGGGTAGGAGGCAACGTAAATATTGGCGGATGCAAATTAAAACGCGGCCTCGTGCTGATTACGCGGTTAAAATTTAAAACATGGCTTCCGGCACTCCCTACATACACACCCTACTAGACACCATTTGGACTCACTACCGCCGAACCCCATCAACAGATTTCAACCCCTATCCGCCCCCCCCCCCCTCCAACCATCATAAGCGTTCCTAGAATCTCCGGCAATCATCCAACAAGTCTCTCTATGATTCAGCATTGTTAGGTTGTGAACGTAGCCGACTTAGTAGAAACCCACCCCATTCCTTTTCACCCTTGTTTTCTTGCTACCCCGTCTCACCCTTAGCTTCCCGGCCGCGATCATAGCCAAACTTTTCATCAGGGATTCATCCTCGGAATATAAACTAAAGCTCCCGTTCAAATCCCGTCTTCCCTTGCATCCCTCATAGTAATTTTTCGTTGGACAGAGAAAAAAGAAGTATACAGAAAAACATCCCCTCTTGCAAAATATGCTCGACCAGCCCGCGAATATTTTTTACCCCGCGTAACTACTTACGCTTACGCGTATACGCAATATGGGATTATATTGGTTTACACGTGAGTTTAATGTTTACAGCTGTCTGTTATGTGTTGGTAAGTATATCTACCCCGGTGCGCGGCGCAGGGGTTGCTCTCTCAGTGTCATCGAGTATCATAGGGGGGAAAACACACCCCAATGCCGTAATTCCCAGACGGATTTAACAGTCTGGAAATAGCTTGATGCTTCCGCCTATGTGGAGTTTTGCATCGTTTCTCAGTTTAAAAAAGATTTTTTTTATTTTTGTCTCTTCCAATGACGTCCCGATCACGCTCGAAACTAATTAGTTTTAAGTGTAACGTGGAATCCCCTCGGTGACATATGGGATTGAAACTGTCGATAAGGTTTCTTTACGTTTGATTTTGTATACGTATGATGTATGCAATCCCTACTGATATCACCCGTGACTGAATTCACGATATTAAATCGTAAAAAAATGTTGAAATGTAGGAACATTTTTTTTGTACGATAATATTTCCATGGACACTGTTTCACAATACGGATTACATACTCCATTACTCATCTTGAAGGGAGGGTAGTTTTTTCCATTTCGAAAAGAATACACTGTCACGATCAGTGTACGTGTTTTCATTAAAAATATTTTTGTACGCTCTGTTTACGAGCTTTCTTTCAAAATATTTTTCTACGTCCACGTGCTTTTCGGGGTAGGTCAGGTAAACACGTGCTTACCACGTGCTCGATATCTATATATACACACACATACCTATTAGCTGGGATAATTTTGCCAAGCGTTAATTTTCATTTAATGACACGAGATATGAAATCATTATATTAAAATAATATAGTCTTCGTTATTTATATGCCCATACATTTACGTGTACATATATAAATATATATTCTAGAATTAAAAAAAAAACAATATGAGATTGATACCCACTGAGCTGTCATCGCGCCGTATAATTTGGAATGATTTAAAGGTGGAAGGAAGTAAAGTGAAGAGAAGTAAAGGTATAAAATCGTTAAATCGTGCAATACGCCCAGGTTGTTATTGACTTTCCTGAAAACTCCAGAGACTCAAGCTCACCTAACCTATCTGACAGCAATAAACTTTGACCTGTATGCGAACGATAAACTTTTTAAGCATGTGCAACAACGATGAACTTTACGGTCGTACTCGGGTAAAATTGCACGCTTCCTTGTTCCCTGGTTAGGGTAGCGTCCCACGACAAGAATTAGAGGTTATTTCCGGGGTGGCAATAAAAAAAAAATTCTACAGGGAGTTCAAAATGGGTCTTTAAATTCCAAAAGGAACAGCACTAAACGCTTTGACCCTTCCATTATAATGCGGCACTGCAACGGGCTGCACTTTATCTTATACAGAAATACGCAGGAGTAGGGGTGGATTTCATTTGTTGCATTATACGACACTTAAGTGACTGTAAGTATTCAGGGAGATGTAAAGGAATTACCCTTAAGGGTTGTTTTCCGCCGGATGTAAGAAAATGGGGTGCGAAAAGCTAACCCAGTTTTAGGGTAGCTAGAGACCCGGTGGAGTAAGTGAGAGTTTTCCTTTTTTTTTACTTCGTGAAACCAAATTTGAGGCGTTGCGAGAGCAGTGATAAATTTAGGGTAAAGACTCGGAAAAAGAATGTTTCGGCTGATGATGATTATCATCGTGCAATGCTGAATTTTTGAAATCACGCAATCATTTATTTTCAGCTGGTAATCAAAAAGTAAGAAAGATCATATCCCAGAGTAATATGGAGTTTTTGGATGGTTGCCAAGTTCCTTTAGTCTCGCATGTGCAAATAAGAATAGTTGGGCCTGTGGGTGGGGGATGCATGCAGGAGAATTAACTATCTAGGGGATGAAAATCATTGAGCTTGAATGGGCTGAGTACAAAGAGAAGCGCGTATAATCGCGAAATCGAAAAAAAAAATTTTTATTTTTTATTCACAATTTGTGAGAACAATAATGCTACCATTAATATATACCAGATTATTATTTTTTTTTAAATTATTATATACGGAAGGACCTTCTTCGTGTCAGTCAATTTCTTAGTCACCCTTCGAGAACTCATCTTTAATGTAATATATTTATTTATTTACTTAGGACGGCACAGCGGAACAGCGATTTTCACGTAATTGGCTTCGATATTTCAGTAATAAAAGCCAATGACGTCATTGGAAAGCTCTCAAGGTTTTTAGACGGGGGTGTGAGGTATTTTAGAAGGTCGGCAAGAGAATGGGCTCCGAGGTGGAAGGCCCCGCAACCAGGTAATTCGGTCTTTTACCTCGAATTAATTAAACGGAGGAAAGGCCGGCATCCTCCAAATTGAATATTCAATTCATACCCGTCGTCGAGTTCGTATTTTTAGGGGAATAGCCAATTCCCGTTGGGTTACGTAGTCATTACCGAAGTACGTGTAGACGCCCTTCGTACACGAGAGTGTTGGTATATATATATTTTAACGAATAAAATGTACGACTAATCTAGTTACATCTTCCACTTTCTAGGGGAAAAAGTGCGTTCTCCTGTAGACCCTCGTGTGCCACCGTATAAATCAACGTAGCTTTTAAAATAATAAAAAAAAAACAACATAGTACCAAATCTGATAAAATTCATGAATTTTGAAGTTACAATCGAATTATAAAATACGTCACCGTCTCTTTACCTTAAAAAAAAGCGTTCACTTTCGCAACGCTGTATTTTATACAAAAAAGAAAAATATCGAACATAGACAATGGACTGAACAAAATTTACAAGTTCTCCACGGTTCATAACCGAAAACGAGCCAACCCATCGTGCGCACATTTTACGAGTAAAACTTTCGCCGCGAACAACACACGCAACGCTTACTTTCGCGCCATGAAAGTATCTCTAGGAAATTGTTGTTTCCTCCTAGTAACTTGAAGTGTAAATGCACTGCATGGGTACAGCGCAAATACCCATTACTTGGACGTACTTGGATGGCACATTGTACATACGTAGTTACAAGTACGAAACAGTTTCGAACGCACGATCCGCAACGCTCGTAACGCGTACCAGGTGCACTTAACTGATATTCATAAACTCCCTAGGAAAGTTGCATTTGCGACTTTCGCCAAGTTTCCTAGTATTTTCGCATTCTAAAAAAGAAAACAAAAGTGCATATTTAGGTGCACGTGTTATACGAGTGTACGTTATAAAGAAGTTTGTTATGGGGAAGATATCCGTCTGCTGTCAAGCTAACCTAACCTAATCCAGCACTTCTGCAACTAACCTGACGTAACCTAACGTAACAGTGCCATAGACAAGTCTATGTAAAGTAAATGTATATTCCAGTCTGATCTATATATATTCGTATTTATGTGCGTATCCATATACATGCGTGTAAATGGGATCCTATGTAAAGTCAGCCATTTCGAGTAGGAGGCGCGCAGGACACATGATATAGTGTCGGGAGCCATCTTGGATAAACTGTGAGTAGGGAAAGTGTTGGCGAGACTATTAGGCTGCCATGGTTTAGATTTAAGGGCCATTCCGATGCCCGTGAATTCGGAATACATTTGCAATATGGCGGCGGCGGGCGTACGGTACGGTTACGGTTAACACGGGACCCTCTCCAGGGGTAGTTCGGTTGAGTGTGTAAGGGGTTGATTTCCGTACATCTCGGGGTATGGAGCCTTGGCACCTTAGGAAAGGCATAAATCCTACGGAGGTTGCCGGAAGTGGAAGTCCCGTAAAACCCGTTTACATGTTCCTATAAGGACTTCATCGGGGCTTCTGGGTAACGGCTGTGTATTGAGCATCCTAGGGAATTTTAAGCTTTACGCATGCCTGACTTATATCGGTATTTTTTTTATGATGCCTACCTTTATCTATGGCGTGTCTGATCTGTAAAGGTTAAATCTACTGTCTGGTGATATTTGGTAGTACATTGCGTATAAGTTAGGACATGGCGAAGAAAGGAAATCGGAATGAAATTTTTAGGGAATATTTGTGTGTTACTTTGTAACTATATAGATACGTACTAGAGGGATCAGGGATGCTGTCGATTGCGGAGAAACGGTTTTTAAAAATACTTAAAAGTATTGCTCGATAAAATTCGCTAGATTGAAAAGCTCGTATAATTCTTCATTACTCGATAGAATAGCATACAGGTAGTTTCAATGAAATTCTCGCTTCCACGAGCGTATTCAAAGAGCCTGCGAGTTCCATATCCGGTGGTAGCGCGAATCCGTTCTCCACTCGTGTAAAGCGGAAGTCACACGACCCATAGAAATATCCGGTGAGCCGCATGTTAAAGGCAATTTATTATCGGCGAATCGTACCAACAGCCGACGCGAAAACTTTTCACTAGTTTCATCGTCGTGTCCAATAAGGGTTCCCGATTGTGCACCGGATGGCCCTCGAGGGTGAAATACGAAAACATAATGACAGGTAGTTTTTTTTTACTGTGGGGTAGCTGATAATTAACGAAAAAAAATCTGCTACGCGAAGATAACACTGAACAAATTGAGTCGTTGAAGGATATCATTAAAAAAAATGACTGTCGACAGTCGCGAGAGAATCGCAATTGGCGACACGTTCTCCACCGTGAAAGCGATGACAGGAAAGTGTTTTGGCAGAGGATTTTGACAAGGGGGATGGAAAATGGTCGAAAAAAGGGGTGTTATGAATTGGAGTTGGGGTGGCGGAGGGGAGGGGATTATGGTAGTCATAGAAGGGGTTGGAGGTGGTACTAAAATGGCCGTGAAAAAAGACTGCTCAAATACCCCGTCACCGTGGAAAATTACAGCGTACGATCCTAAATTTGGTCGCGTTTCGAACGAGCGCCGAACAGCATTTTAATCGGCGATAAATTTCATGCTTATATACGTACATATATGTATTTGCATATATGTATAACCCATATACGTAATACCCGCGCGCAAGTGTGCAAGTTGGAATGTTTGCGACGAATGGAGTTTCCAACATAAACCAAAGCGACCGACATGTTCCTCATAGAGTAACTTGTCGTGTTCGAGTAGTCGGCTAGGAAAAACGTGATTGAAATTCGCGACGTCGCTGTATGAAAACTGCCTTCGGCATTTTTTTTCATTCGGGCTTCGCATGCGCTCGCGCTTTACTGTGTTTTGACGAAAAGAGCGTAAAAGGGATTTTTTTAATTTCCCTACCGTCTGTCTATAGCGTACGGGTTACCATCGTAAATTCTCTAGGCCTCGATAAAGCACTATATACCAGCTTGAATAGGAAAGTGATCATTCCGGATTATGGAAATGTCCTTGCTGTCGTCAAGATCCGTTAACGATCATCGCCATTATTAAATCTCTAGGAATATCCCTAAATCAAGAATCCCCCTAGATTCTCTAGAGCGATTACCTGCAACAACCAAATAATAAAGGATACTCGCCAAGCGTACAGAAGCGTAAGTGCCTTAGCATCAGAGACAATGGCGTTTAGTGTCGCAGAATCCTAGCACCACCTGACACAGCCCCATTGTTCGAAAACCCCTCGTAAACACGTTCCTGGACAGTGGTGCGATTCTCGTTATCATTATTGTTATATAGAAAATTTCGTAGCGCGACTCATCATATTTTCCAGAGATTGTAAACGAGGACAAGAGAAAGTCACTAGCGAGTATACATACATGAGGTTTGTTAAGATATGCATACGTAACTTTTTAACCATTAAATGGTTTTCCGTCACTAGGGATGTTTCCTTGTTTCCTTTGTCCCCTTTTTCGAAAAACTTCTAAGCTACGACCCGGATTGCTTCGACCTACGAAAATCCCCTAGATCCCGAGGGAAACGGGCGGAATTAAAAGGGTACCTGGTTACAGATTAGGAGAAGCTGCATCGGGGAATTCGGATGGTTAAATGCGGGATCGATGCCGTGCCAGGAAGAAAAGTGAGCGGCTCACCAGCCCTGGGCTTTACCCCTAAAACAAGGGCTCATGCTACTATCTAGAATCGGTCTACTTGATCTTTGCTTTAATCGGATATCGAAGGAGGAGCTCCTTCCGGTTTCCGGTTTCTGACTAAAACCATCTAACTTGTGTTACATCCCTTGACAGAGAAGATATTAGAGGGAGGTACTTTAGAAAAAAGTAGATAAGAAAAATCAAATTTTGTAAAATCCAACCATCCGATTCTGTACGGAATTAGGATCTAAATCAATTTAACCACCCCCTGCAAATGGAAAAGTTTCTCTATCGAACGTGTGCTACTAAAAGCTTCCTCGAATTCAGTGGTAACAACATCGATAGTGGTAGGACTGAGTAGTTTGATAATTCCTAAATTCCAGGAAAATCCGTTTCAATAGGGGTCGAGGCAATCTTGATCAATTATACTATCGATCAGAAAAGGGGGGTGGGTATGGCGGTAGTCTATTAATATGCAAGTCTATGTACGAACGCATTACGCGAATATGCGTAAGTATGAGTCGAATTAATGTATAAGTGAGGGTCCGTAAGGGTGGCGAATGATCGGCCGAGATGGATGACCATGAGACCGCGTCTTCTTGGGGGCATATCGCATTTTTCGAGGTTATGAACACCCGGGGGCTAACGAGGGTCAGATATCGACACTGGCAGGAAGTGGAGAAGGAACAGGAAGTTCCCGTGGAGATTGTGGAGAATAGTGGGCGGGTGAAGATCGGTATAGGGGACCAGAGGGGTGGTAGCAACCAGGGCTGTTATAAGGGTGCTTTAGAAGGAGGAGGGAACCCCATGAAATTTGTTCCCGATTCGACGCGGCCATGTTTTCACCCTCTAACCTAACCTTACGTCTCTACGGACACCCCATTTTACCCTCCCCCCTCTCCCTCTAACCACCCTATCCCATTCCCCGTCCCCGATCCCTCTCCCATCGTCCAATACTCCGGCACTAGCATGAAAGACCCTCGTGCCTCTGAGAACACTACCAAAACCTTGGAAGCCCAGACATTAAATTTCGATTCTATAGGGTGTCCTCGCTGATTGTCACTCCTTTTACGATTCCATTTGCACGGCCCTGCGAAATAAATCGTTCGTTATTATTACCATTACTGCCGACATCGGGACTAAGATTTTAGCAGATATCAAGGGACTCGGTAAAGTTTCACTCCAAGTACAAAAAAAGATTTTTTTCTTAAAGCAAAAAAAATACGTGTTTTTCTACTTTCATGTTTTGCGCTTGCGTTGATGTATATCATATCCATATTAGTTTGGAAGCATGTCATTAAGTCTCATTCACATTCGAATTAACGTATGAGAGACAGTTGCTACGATTATGAATATTATTGACGAAAAAAGCGAAGAAAGTTTTGAGCCGCTGTGAAAAGCACTGTGGCAATAAAGTTTTTTCAGCGGGATAAGAAAAAGCTTCCGGTACATTTAAATGATTTTCCTGCCCTAAGCCTGGCCCTGTTTTCCTCGATTTCACCGTATTTCCTTGTCTCCCTCCCTACTTCTCTTCGTATCATTCTTTTTGTTGCCCTACCTCTGCGTGGCTTCCACGCACATCTATCCCCCTACATGACACTGTTGGAGGGTGCAACTGAGTTCGCCAAGGGTGCACTATGGTAGTCGAGGAGGTTGAGGGTGAGTTTCTGGATAGGGTGGAGGGGGAGTAGAGGATTCGGCGGGACACGTTCCAAGCCAGTAGACGTATTCCCTTCGCAAAGTATTCGTCGCGAGCACTTTCGCCATTTTCCCCATCTGAGGGGGTGGAGCGGGGGTGAATTCGCGCACACGTACGATCATAATACGTATACGCGTATGAGGAGTCACGCGCACAGGCACGGCTCCTTTGGGGATGTTAGTGAGAGCCACCCACCCTCAGGCTCTTTTCTTTACTCAGGGGCGGCCGGATCGTTGCGTATGTGGGGCCACGTCTGCTACATGCAATCGTACCCTTTGCGAATGCGGTATCAGCTCTCTCTGGAGGTTCTTGAGAGGGTGGACTCCTCATCCCCATGAAAACCACCTCTCTCAAGGAATACAGCGACTCCTGCTGCTGCTATTGCTGCTGCTGCTGCTGCTACTACTGCTGCTACTGCTGTTACTACTGCTGCTGCTAGAACGAACGAGACCATGTAAGGTGTACCAACCCCCATTTTAGGTTCCCGGGGGCGATCTACTACCTACTTGTAGACCCTAGGGAATCTAGGGGCCGTGACTTTCCACCCCCTATAACCTGAGGGCTTACTGGGAGGCAACCCGTCCCTTCCCTTATTTCTCGTTACCAATGCTACGACTTCGCGCTACACATATTTATTGGGGCTGATCATTTTTTCAGAGGGTGTATTTTCAGAGAGAACTGACTTTTTACGCACAAAAGAACGTGGACGTAGGGGTGGGATTTTATGTTCTTTTTCGATATGGGGTGAATCGTGTTTGATAAGTGTTAAAAAAACGGATGTGTCAATATTAAGGGATGATCATGACTTCAACTTGTTGTGCGAGTATCCATAAGGATTACAGCATAATCACGGAGGAGTTAAGGGATTTATTGGTTTAATTACCACCGGCTTTAAGGGTAGCACATCCTTTTACCTCCCTGTAGACTATAAGGCGGTAATTTTGCTGCGTCGGCAATGTCACTAACTGCAGTGGCACTCACTACCTACCCCCTTTCGGATAAAGGACGGTTCTGAGGGTGTTTAACAGCTACAACGGTTATGGTTTGGGGCCCGGTTCGCTAATGCTTGAACTTTCCGACCTCTGCGGCCAGTACCGACCCCTAGGATGGCCGCTTTTAACCAACCCCGAACACGATCACACACTCTACCTATAGGTATGTACATATATCCTAGATCGAGAAAGGGTTGCACGGAATTAAGAAGTTTTACCAAAGTTTTGTTTATTGCACTTTCACCCTATCCTCCCTTGTTTTCTCATTATTTCCGGCCTCTTGAGCAGACGTGCACCCTTTTTTGATTAACCCGCCGTCACTTCAACCCCTACTTCTCAGACAGCTGTATATTTGCAATCCTACCACTCCTGTCTTAATTACGTACCTCCACGCGATCAGTACGGAATTATCAAATCATATATTACAGGAGGAACGAAAATCTCCTTAGATTTAATAATACACCATATCCATACGAAATGGCAAATGCCTTTCCGTATTGTACGCCACAGAATAGGGCCAATGCCAATGAGCTATTTTCCCTAGAATATCTCGAATAGCATTGCCATCAGTCAATTTCAAAAATTCACGATGAATAGGAAGAAACGACAATTCCAACGATTCAACCAAATTCACCACCGGAAATCCGTCATTCGACTTCTCAATGGGATTGTACGCACGAACGGTGCGTGCACATAAGAGAGCCAGGGGTTAGAGAATTTTCAATTTGAGAATTGAAGGCACGGTTCTAGGAAAGCGGATGAAAAAATATCACCCCTTTGCGAATACGACCGAGACGACGATGACGCTCAGGTGAGTCTGGCAGGGGTACCAATATCGCGGAGAAGATGAATGCAAAAATATAGGGTAGCATGTAAATTGAAATTTTATTCGTCTTGAGTCTAAGGGTTGTATGTCTGTCAAATTTGAAATCCGAAGCAAAAATTTTAACACGTACGAACAGAAACATTTTTTTTAAATTCCACATCGTTAAAAATGGATTTCAACAATCTCTCGCGATAAGAGCATATAAAGTGAACTTGTATATTATGAAAATTCGCCTGCGTGGTATTTCGAAAAATTCAATAATTTGTACGTATAGTACTACCACCTTTCGCCCCTTTTTAGATTACGTCAGTAGTAAAACGATGGATGTAATAGGTACTACTGAACTGGCATGACTCAATTGTCTGGGGTAATGCGATACTTGTCAGGGTGGCAATTATCCCTAGGGTGAAAATTACCCTAGTGTTAAGGGACTAGAAGGGTGTTGATGCCTCTGTGGAATTGAACGATTAGACGCCATTCTCACTAATGCTTTTTCCGTAAGGTAATTAGAAAATTATAGGATGTTACCGGGCACCTACATATGCGTATGTGCATATGCGTGGCTGAGGTGCAAATCAAATTCAAATTTAATCACGTGATAACAAAATTACGTATCGTCCGATCCATGTAAATAAATTCGATCAAACGTCAAGTATTGCTCTTTGAAACTATAGTCCACCTCCATTTTTTTTGCTTTCACGAGAAAAGCAAAGAAAAGGAGAAACAAGAATTTTGATTCTTATCCTCAGCGTCATCTTTGCCCTGAAGTATTCTCCATGCAGCGTTGCCGAGTCTCTAAAGAAAATTTACTTGCAGAAAAGAGATTCTTTTAATATCAAATGTAACATACTTTTCATATCTGAGTACTTGTGGAATGTTCCTCGAAAGGTTTTCATATATTCTTGCTAAAAGTATATGCAGTCCTTTTTTTTACTACTACTGTTGAATCCATTTCTTACTTAACTCTAAATTTTCTGACTTACAATACCATATTGTAATATACAGAGTGCATACTAGGATACCATAAAAAAGCAGTCTATTAAAAAAAAATGGTAACATTACTTATTGATTAAATATATGAACATTGCAAGTATTCGTTCATTTTCAGACTAAACGTATCGCTAGTAATTAGTCACAATGTAAATAATAGGGTTTAGACAACTAAAATATTCAGTTGCAGTATAGAAAAAGATTAAAAGCCTATAAGGGTTGCAAATGCATACTAGACGGGGTGAGTTCGAAAGTTTGACGGCTATTGACAGGTTTCCCACGTGGCATAAAAACACGTGTGTCCACACATCGTCGGCGGTCAATTGCGCGTTACGTGGGGATGAAAAATGGCCTGGGAAATCCAGATAGGCGAAAAATCCCAATACCTGCTCGCTGCACCAGGGGTGGATTTTTATCCGTAACGCAAAGCGGGACGGAGGGTTGTATTTTCCAACCCTTAGGACAGACACGCGAACACGCACCGGTCCTGCGATAGTGCCATATCGGCAGTATACGTACCCCACCCCACTAGCATAGGGGTTGTGGAGGACACTTCCAAGGAGTTCGAGGGTGAAGTCAGTTGATAACCCCCAACTGTGATATCCAATGCATTTATTCCGCCCCCGTTGGACTTCCGGGGTATCTCACCCCTCGGGGTGGAACTTCCTTAAGCCTGATATCCATGATTCCCCTTCCAGGAGACGTGACCTTTGCTGAGATTAGCGATAATCACGCTGGTTACTTTATTTCGGGATGATTTGAAATTTCCTTATTCCCCGTCTAGGGATATTAACATCGCAATATTTAACTATACACTTTTCCTAGGGATTTTCCTTCGTTTCGTAATTTTATCATTACAATGCTCCGAAATTCATCAATATTTACTTATATAGATACAATACCAATACCTGGATAATTAAAATTCACCCAGTGGTACCAATTCTGCGGATAGAATAAACGTCACTTGCTGTAAAATAAACATCAATCCCCCAAAACCGTATCACGACGTATATGGTGTAACCACATGCGGCATAGCCGTATGTATATCTGTATTCTGTGAAATGGGAACGGCAGCAATGGTTTCCCTATCTAGGGATATGATACACAGAAGTGCTAATACTTGACGTTTAATTGACTTTCGAGATTACTCTGTGGCTGAGGGCACGACCCTTACTCCGGGTTTGTAGCCATACTTCGGATGTGATTGTATTTGACGATGTGGTTGGGTTAAGTTAGATTACGTTACCACGCTATAGTCATCCTAGATCATATCTCAAAAATGTTTATCCTTGTTCGCAGTAGCCGATACACTTTGCACGTATATGAGAAATCCAAAAAATATCCCTAGATCCGATACCCGCATATTCGTTCCATAAAGCTTTCATTGTGATTTCCAGTGAATTATATCTTGTCAAAGGTTATGCAAGCTGCATGACTTAAATCGAATAACAAATAAACGTTTAATAGACAGTATGACTGTGGCAATACTGTTATCAATCGAACGATACACCAGTAACAGCCAATGTACCGCTCTGATATTGTGGTACGATATTATGTATTATGTCGATGATTTCTAGTGACATTTACGAGGTGTGGTTATTTTGTCATTGCAGGATAGCGAGGACTCCCGCTACATTTATGCCATTCCTTGTAATATATCGCAAGGGGGGCTGTTCACAAGTTTCGCTCGCGCGAAATGGATATCGCGATTTATCACTGGGGTGAGAAAAATTTCTTTTTATTATTGTCTAACCTGAAAAATACTTTTCGGCGACGTTAATTGATCGCTATCAAACGAAATATTTGAAATTGACTGATTACACGTAGGTGCACGGATATGTTGGATACCTATGCCTCTCCGAAAATCCCAATTAACAAAAGTATTTCAAAGTCATTAAGGATCCACCCCCTTCTCGATTTTACGCCAGGCACCTCCACGCCCCAATACTGAAATGTTTCACTATTCTGAAAATTGTTTATAGAGCCGTGACGCAACTTGCAGAGTCGTTAACGTAACGCACATCAATTTCATTAATTAAACGGCCCGCTACAATGTCGGGGGATGAAGGATGCTCGAGAGGGCTCCAAAATTCATTGAGGGCAGACTGGGTGAATTCTGGAAATTCAGGAGGCTGAAAAGGTTCAGGAGATGCTGCTCCGGCACGGTAGGTCATATAGGAAAAAATTCAAAATTGATTTATGTATTTAAAAAAAAGTTTTTATCACCATCGATAAGAGCGTTTTTTCATTTTTTTTTTCCTATCAGAATCCATCAAGCCGCTAATGGATATTTGCTTATTTATCACCTCTCTCTAAAAAAAAAAAAAAAACGGGTGGCCTTGAAATGTGCTCAGAAGGCACTAAGAGGGCTGAAAGCTGTGGATTTTTCGACTTATTGAATGAAAGCAAAGAAACAGTAGAAAAAGAAAGTAACACGAAATTGTCCCAAGGCCGATCCCGAACTTTTCGGAATATTATATTTTCTTTTTTTTTTGTTTGTCAAGATAAAATAGACTTTGCTTCTGTACAACGCTGTCTTATCTCTTACGAAAGTTTTGGATCTATCAAGGAGTGTACGAAATGACCACAAAAACAAGATGGACGGTCGTTTAACTGCATCTTTAAATGAATTCAATATAAAAAAAAAGAGGCATTGAAAAAAATACAAATACTCATCGTACCTAGCCGGCCCGCCAAAAATGCAGTCGCGGGTCTCTGATGAAGTTGCGCTCGCGCAATATAATGACAAGCAACATAATAAACATGGAATATAGTCTCGGTTTGGCAAATTCCCAAGCGGCCTGGTACGTATGTACCCACTGCCAGCCACAATGCCGTGTAAATTATATGTTCCTGGCGTTCTTCATAGTCATTCACCTCCGGATATTTTCTCAACCGGTACCCAGGCGGTGGTCCCCCAGAAGCAGGAATGCTACCTACAACACTACTCTCCCCATCCCGAACGAAGGATCTCTGAAAATAGGCAACCAGCGTAAAGGTCAAGGGGACGTTTTGCCATCCTTCCGTAATCATACCGTCTCTATGGGGTACCATGACCCAACCTAGGTCAAAGTCCGATTGTTTCAGTACGGTATAGCCTGTAATCAATCTGTTTTGGTGGTTACAGACCTCGTTTGAATTTGGCGACCGGGTCAAGGAAGTTCCTAACCGCTGTCCTCTGACCATTACCGAGTCAGACAATCACGTTGTTCCTTAACGCACCACTAATAACGCAACACAAGTATATCATCATGTTGGAATAATATTAAGTAGGAAAAAAAAGAATGATTCTGCATTTTTGAATGCCAACTAGATGCAAATGCAGAGCAATGTAGTACCTCCAGGTTGGTATCAAACGAATAGTACCTCTGTGAAATCTCTGTCCATTACCGTGAATACACTTGGTATTCTTAGTGGTACGTAGGACCTTTATTTTCCTCTCAGATCACGTGTCACGTGATCGATTTCTTCTTGTACCCAAGAGGGTCGTATACGAAGTGAGTGTGTAGGACGTCGCGTGTGCGCGAATAGACGCCGACGCCGCGACGCCAGAGTGGAGGACGCCGCGATGGGCTCAAGGTGCGCGTTTCAAATAAGCACGGTATTCGCACGAGTTCGACCTTACGTGTCTCCCATGTATGAGGGTATAATATTGAGTATGACTCTACCTATATATCTTTATAGGATATACGCAACATTGCGACCTATGTGCGATAGGGGTGAAGGAGGAGGGGTAGCTCTGCTGAATGCGTCGAGTTGAAAAGTACCCTTTATACCACCCACCGACCTATACTCTACCCCCTAGAGCGTGTCTCGGGACTTACAACCCTCGTCGTGTCACTTGGCATGCATTCCCTGAATTCCGCGGATCGATCTTGTGAATATCCACTTTTTCACGAATAAATTTTACCACCCTCGCCACCACCACCACCCCCCTGCGCACGGTTGAGCCTCGAAAGTCCCTGGAGGTGTCGGTGGGACGTATAGGGGGCTACGGGGAGACGAGGGAAAAGAAAAAGATAAAAACGGGCTCGCGTGAAGATTTGTCAGGATAACCGGAGATAAGGGATGTTTTCTCGAATATTCATTACAACCCCTTTTATACGGGTGGCACCACCGCGATACCCCATCTATGTATATCGAGGCCCTAGTTCTATTTTATCGTTCTCATGAAAGCCAATACCGTGACGCATCTCCCTTTACTGTCCTCCCTCCTCTTACTTTTTCAACCCCTTCTTATCGTGGCCATTCATATTTCGAAAAAATGTCCACGCAGCATCCCACTAGGTCATTCTTACGACGTCTCGGATAAATTTCATGGAATGCCACGTGAAAAATGCTCGAAACAACTTCTCGAGAAATCAATGAAAACATTTTTAGTTGTAAAGGATGGTGACCGAATACCCAGACGCTAGTGACATTCGTCATTGCCATTTACAGGTTAGTTACGATCTTCCCTAGGGATTTTTATCACACGAGTTGGTATACAGTTTCAATGGGGGTTAGGTAGTAGAGCACTGTCCTAGACTGGGTGTGAAATACGGTAAGAATCCCTTATCCAGAAGTAGACTAGGGGTGGTTGCCTCGTGATCGCTCTGCTCGTACACACACAAGCTCAAGAGTCCTCTCTATACATACGAGGGTTAAGGGTTGCTTTGTGTCTGTCTGTATACTCCTACTGGAGGGATGTTAGCAAAAGGTTTCGGACCGGGACGAATGTGTAGGTACGTACGTGTCACGTACATGTGCAGTGACGAGTAAGGTGAGCCCGAGCCCAGTGTACACGAAGAGGGTTGCTAAATCCTGAGTGGGCGAACTGGCTCCCTGTCTGATGGAGGGTTGAATAAACCATAGGAGGTACATAAGAGATGAAAACGATAAATGGGTCCTGGGGATATCTAGGGAGAAACTGCCGCTATTATCATAAGTCCACTTAGGCCAAGATTGCTCCTAAGAACTCTCATTTTCGACCGGATCAAGCCAACCCCTAAGCTGAAAATTTGCTTCAACTTTCCCACCCTAACTCCTTCGATAAATACCAAACAAACCCCATCCCCTGGTTTACCGGTATTTTCTATTTTAAGTACTTGAAATGCTTGGGCACCCTTATCGTCGACTTACCATGCTTACGACAGGGTGGCATGTTGTTTTCTGATGACATTATTTCGACGTTTAGCCGATCTTGGAATATCTCCAGTTTTTCTTAGGATAAGCCTAGTTACTTCTTTAATTTAGATTTTCCTCTAGGCACCCGGAGATAACTTTATTCGCGTGAACTCTGTATTTTTACATTATTGCCACTCTTCCGCATTCTTGTTCTTCTTCAGATTTCTTTTTTATCCTCTTGTTTTTTTTCTTCCTTCTGCACATACTTTTTCGTACTCTCTGAAAAGTTCATTATCGCTCGCTATTACGCAACAAGGGCCCTACTTACCAGAAGGATGAAAAGGGGCAATTCGGGGGTGCAGTTTGGCCGAGCTACCCCTTTTGTTTCCAAGAGGGTAAAACTTAGTACTCACGCCGTTACTTTCGGCAAGTCGATTGCCAACCAGGAGTACCTACCTTAAGAAGCCATTGGCCACTTTTCGAATTGTCGGCAAGGACAAAGCCAAAACTTTATCATCCCTCTAGCCTTCGCTATACCTTACCCCTCCCCCCCCGAACTCTTTTAGTCTTGCCAACCCTTTCGTTCAGCAGGCCAAGAATATTAAGAATGTTCACAAAAAGCTTTTCAGGTTTAATAACACCATGTTCAAAAAAACCAAATGTCACGAATCTTTTGTAAAACGTGCGTCAGAGAGTGTGTAAGAAGCGAAGCACGCAATTGCGGTAAAAATGGCTTATGGTGAAAAAAAAAGAAACTAGGCAATAAAACATCGACAACCCGAATAAAGAGAGCTGAGAGAATAAAGTCCCTGGAAAGACTGTCTGAGCGATGAAATGCAAGGGTGGTAAACCAGTGTGAAAAAAATTTACACATAAATTGAATATGCTATTTGCGGTTCCTTTGTAGATGCCTTTTCACTTATTATTCATAGATTTTAAACGTTACCCAATCCTCGCCAGGGACGTCCAGGCAGGGTGGCGTTGGAGAGAGACGGGGAACTTTTGTCGGCTTGTTCTTCTTCTTTTTTTCCCCCTCTTTACCCTTCAGACGTTTTCGTGCACCCCAGGAGTCGCCATAGGGGGTACCCCATGGCTCTGTGAAAATCATCATCGCCCGCTATATCGCGCTTGGTTCCCCTAGAAAATATGGCGCTTCCCGTCTGCCTTTAATTTGAATTGATGTATCCTTGATTAAGAGAAGGAACTCACCAGCCGCCAAATGGCCCGATATTAATGTCCCTATATGCTTTCGACCTATGGTGCCCGTTATGCCGACCGCCCCGTAGGGATAATCGAGCGTAAAAAAATCCTAATAAATGAAAAATCAATATTTTACGGGTAACGAGAATTCGTTAACCGGCAGATATTTCTGACACCCCTGTAAATCAGGTATAATCACATACGTATCTATCTCCAATAAATCCAATGGTAATAACTCTAATGGCCGCCAACACCTATGCCAATATTTTACTCGTTTTCTCTTAAACTTTAATCTGGTAATGAACGGGAAAAGAGAGGGTTGAAATACCCTGCTTGTGACGAATCCGAGCAGTTGCTCAAAGGGTTTCCTGAAAATCGAAGGGAACATTTTCATTTTCACATATTAATATTTCAACGACGTTGAAAATTCTCAATTTTTCTTTTTACACGTTGCAAAAGCAAAAAAAAGGAAAAATTGTGAAATGAAACCGAGATTCAATATCTATTAGAATGTCAAAAAAAATCAAATTATCGAACAGAGTCAATTCATTTAAAAAGATAAAACAGGAAATTAAGCTAAATAATCAAATTTTCAATAAAATGATTCGGCCTTTAAAACGAAAAACTATTCAATTCGAAGATTATATCCAATATCTGTACATTATTCAGTCAATTGAACTACGCGGAAATGAATTCCGAAAATGATCAAAGGGTAGCTAAGCGTTTCAAATTTAATACTGGCTGGAGAAAAAAATAAAGGACAAAAAATGATCCAGAGACTCGCCGATTATTATAACTGCAATATATACTTTAAAAACTGTGCAGGTTGATTACGCATTTAGAAAAAAAAAAAGAGAAAAAAGAAAAATAAACTGAAAAAGGGAACAAAGAGACAGGAAAAAAGGATGGAAGAGGTCCTAGGGATATAAAGGAGATCTTAAATGAGAGAACCCCACGGTGACATTCATAAGCCAATCACGAGACAATGCCACAATATGGCGGAAGTTGCCGACGCCGGGAATATTGAGTTACCGGCATCGAGCGAAACGATTATGCGGGGACTGGTTTCGGTCGGCCATTTAATTTCTCTGTGCCTGCCCTATGCCTGTACCGAGTGCCGACAATTCAATGATTTTCCTGTCCAATAGGAACATAGTCTGTACTAATTAGCCACCCTTTTGTCTGTTCCCATTAATGGAACTTAATGAGACCGTTTTACAATTATTCGAACCAATTACGAGACCGAACACGATTCCCTTTACAATCTTGTTTTCTTTTCCTTTTTTTTTTGGAACGTTTCCGCTTTCCGTATAGAAGCGTGACATTCGTGGAATTCCGGTCCTATTGGAAAAATCACTAGGATTAAAGAGTATCGCTAGAAACGACGTTGTACCGTGCTTGGACAATGAAGGACCCTGCGAAAAATTCCGTAGTAGTGCAAACCACGGAAATACCGTGTGTCCAATTTATTGAACTTTACGATTCTGATATTCGGATACGAAAAGGAGAAAAGAGTGCAACGGTAAATCATGCAGCGGTAAAAAAAGCTTGCCAACTGTAGTAACAATCGCCGTAATAGTTACAGTGACAGTAACAATAACGTTTACGATCCTAGTGGAGTTTTATGATCCCCAGCGACAAAATTTTCCTAGTTTTATTTTCCGTGAATAATGGGATACCGTTACGTTTACCCTCATATGATCGTATACAGTCAGCAACTTAAGGAATTCTCAATCTGAGAATGTCTAGGGACAAATCTTGCCCGCGCGCCAGTGATAAATGCGCGTCGCGAGGAGATACGAAATTGAGGGAAATCAGGTAAAATGGCTTTGGAAAACATTTTCGTGGGATAAAGAAAATAAAAAAACTGAATAAATGCAACAGATCCAGATTTTTTGTTACCCCCACCACAGCCGTCGACCACTTCACAAAAGACTGATGTTTGCCGACTTCTATTAGTCGAATAGACAGAATATATCGTCTTTCCCTATCTATGCTAAATTTTTAACCCAATTTCCATCTAAATTCTATTTGAATTTCAATACTTTTCTCGCTCAATAAATCCTCCTCCCGCCACTGTATTCTAAATTTGTGTATGTACACGTGGTGTTACACCGTATAAATGGCAAGCTGTATTAGCTTTTATATATATATATATAAGAAAATGAATTGTTCGTAACATAAAAGATAGAGAGAAGACACTGCTCCCATTTCCTGTGTAAACGAAAATATACAGAAACACAGCGGAACAGTAAAAAAAAAGTCTGAAAAATCGATGAATGTAAACTTTCGAATTTTAAGTCGTAAGCAAAGAAAAAAGTGTTAAGTCCAAAATCTCAGCACATACTGCAAAGTTTTATCTCCCTCTCCGTTTACTCCTCTAGGATATTCTAGGTAGTTTTGAATAATTCACTAGGAAAAATACTTAGCGAACTCTCTGATATCCCTCGAAGAAATTTTGGAAGGAAGAAGGGTACGAGACAATAACAAAGAAAATCGAAACACTGCAGCTTCTCGCTACCGATAAACGATGCGCGTCCTACTATAATTTTTTATACTTTTTTTTATTTTTCTCTTTGGTCTCGCTCATCCCGTCTTTACTACTCCTTGTCTACCACCACCCTCTTCTGCTTTCAGACCGGAAGAAAAATTTACCGACTCTCCGTGGAATTCCGGTCACGTAGCCAGATACGACGCAATTTCCGCGAGGCTGATAATACCGACTGTTAAAGCGGGCTGCCGTAAAACCGTAAACAGTAATTTTTTTCCTTCCCTTTCTTTTCCTTTTTGTTTTCTCGTTCTCCTTCGCGCTCTCGCGAAAACGTCGTAGATATAAGGAGGGGGGAGGGAGAAAATTTTTACACGAGTTCGACTGCGCTCAGAGCTATGAGAATTCCGGTCACGCGATAAGCGCGGCACGTGATAATTTTGGTTTTTATGAAAAACCAAATAAGAAAGTGAGAAGTAACATATACATATATAAAATAGGCACATCTGTTACGTACAAAGGTCAAACTAGAAAGTCCTTAAAAAAAAACCAAAACACGTGGGTTTGACCGTCAACAATTTTTGCCTCCGTTAAAATTTTGGAAAAAGTCTTGCTTTTACCCCCCCCCCCCCCCCCCACCTTTTTCTCCCTTCCATTATTCTTATTTATTTAACGTCATTCGTATTTCGTGCGAAGCCAAATGGGAAGGCGACAGGATACGCGAGTGTAAGTATAGGTAATTTGCATCGGAAAGTACTTAAATTGCGTTTGAAGTTGCCGAAAAGAGTTTTCAGGTACCGCGAAAGGAATTTTCGTTTTTTAAGAAACGTTCGAGATTTCCTATCTATTTTTTATCCTCTGTCTTACCGCGAAAAATCAAGGTCGAACTGATTCTTCCTCCCCCCCCCCCCCCCTCCTATTCCGCTTTCCCGAAGTACCACATCTACTTGAACTTCCTCCACCATATTTTCTCTTCCGTACTTAATCGTGACGTCACTATACGCACAAATCGGGCTACCTTACCCGATAATATTAAATGACATCCACGGAGTCGTAGTAAATGCTAAAATTTTTGAATGATTCCTAAAGCTTTCATTAACTCTCGTGTAAACATTGAAAAGGAAACAAAAGTGAATACACACCGGCGCGCAATGCCTCGCGAAACTGAAGTCCCCGGCTATTCCAGCAGGGTTAGTAGTGTGTCGCCAGTAGAACTTGATGATACCCAACTGCACTCTACTGCAGTTGCATCTCCAAGTGCAACTATAGATGCACCCATTCCGCTCTTAACACACGCTGCTGGGAAGTTAGTTCGAAAACCCAAGGGTAGCACTGTGCACGCAAACTCGGAGTCGACGTCCCCCCCCCCCCCCCCCATGCCATACCCCTACCCCACTTTCGACCCCCCAGCAACAAAACTGCTATGTAAAATCTTACTTTGTGTATGTTGCCACGTGCTAGTATAAACGCACACTCGCGTAACGAATACTATACACGGTGTCTTTATAAGTAAAGTATGCGCTACTTATACGCGAAACACAGATGCGTGCGACGTACGTACTTATATGGGAGATCGTTGTATATATAGTAATAGATTGTACGAAGCGCGAAGGTGGGTAGAGTAGTTGGCTACACTGTGAAAGCTCGAGGCAGCTTCCTGGCTTTAATATAAAGTACACAATGCCCTATGGAATACAAAAGCTTTCTCGCGCTACTTGCTCTTAGCTAACTGGACGCCCGTTACACTGTTGGGATCCAAAGTCGTGGAACTTCTGTATCCTAGATAACCTTCCGCGCCTTACCACCCAGTCAACCAGGTAGACTTGGATACGGTTGGCTACACTGATATGCATTCGAGGTATCCCAGACGGTCTGAGAAACAAATAAAAGCTTTTCCGCTCGCAGGCACGAGGTTTTGTAATTGCCATACTTCGTACGTATAGTAACTTTTTTTCTTTTGGTACTTAATAGTGTTTTTTTTACATCCAAACCAGTTACCGGGTATACGTAATTAATGTAAGACACGCAATCGCCTCGACGACAGTAAAGAGACGTGGTGTAATAATTACTCTTTAAGTAGTTAAAATCACCAGAAAATCCCTAGGGGTGTACCACCATGCGTAATACATACAGGGATGATTTTTCGCTTCTACCAGGGGGCGTGTGGGGGGGAGTAGATAAATATACCTAAACGCAGTACCAAAAGCCAAGCAAGTTTCGAGAGCGACGCTCATGGAGGACGCCGACGCCTACCGCCTGATGCGACTTTAATGTCGCCGCCTGATATCGTGCCGGTCGCTGCGGCCACATTAGGAGATAGGGACTTTTATTCCAGCTTGTACATATATACAGTTACTACGGTACATAACACCTATGTGTCTGTATACACGCAGGGCAAGACCCGTCCCTGAAAAATTTCCATGGGTACGTTAAGGGGGAGGAGGGTTGCAAATATACCCTTATCGCTATTATCAAATCGCTCCTACCAAATTCACGGTACCACCCGATATTCCGTGGGGGGTGGCTTTACGCGGCGATTTCCACTGACTTTTATCAGCGACGCCACTCCACTGGGTCGGCAGTCTTCATTTATTAAATTAGACGAGCACGCCACGTAATTTTGCCTCTCTTCATCCACCATCTACAGGGTGTTCGCGTGTAAAACTACTTGGCTCATTGTGAGCGTCAGTTTGTCTCTGCACGTGTATCTAGTAAAATACGAAATATATATATATATATATAGACATGTCATGTACTGAAGATTGTTCGCGTGTATGTATGTTTACCGTGAAAATCTCTTAGTGAGCTTGCCACAGGGATGCTGTGACGCCTTTAGGGCTGCCAGGGTTCTCCTAGCTTATTTTCTGAAGGCTAGAGAGCGCCACGTGCGTTATTCACGCTTCGTCACCATGATAAATTATGTAACTCTTCTCCTTGTCTAGGTTTAGTTGTGCCACCTTTTATCGCTGGCGCCGTCATTCACGCGAATGAGAACACGGTGAGTCGACGTATAAGTAGAATTCTTGTTGGTGGCAGCCGGGTGCTTGCAATTCTTTTTCTTTCTTTTAATATTTTATCCACTTCTTTTTATCGATAAGTATAAGATTCTTCAACAGTGGATATATATGTATCTGGGTGCGAATAAAAGGGATGAAAATTTAATGAAACACCCTTGATAATATGATAATGAATTTTTTTAGATATCCATAATGAAATTTGTGTCTTAAAAATGTGGCCTAAAAATAAATTTTATCCTGGGAGGATACGGGTTTTACATTATACACAGTGATCAGTTGTTGTTCAAGAAAGCTTATTAACAGTCTCATGAAAATTAATATCTGATACAAGTCACGGATGACTGCGTATTGATTTGCAAATTAATAAAGAGCCAAAGGGGTTGGTGGGAGGGTTGAATTTCGTTGTGGAGGGGAAAAAAAACGTCAATTTTACTTTCGGCTGAAAGAGAAATTGATGGAGTTTTATATTATAAAAAAGTATATGCGTATGTATACTACGGGCTGATTCTTAAAGAAGCTTGCTTATAACGGGTGTGCGGGAAAATCGCGCGGACGATAATTCGATTAGCCCGTAAGGCGTATCTCGGGTATCGGTATTAAAAAGAAAGGGGAGAAAAAAGAAAGATGAAGATAGGTTACATAATCGGTGAACTCGGGGCCTCATTGGTCCGTCAACGAAAATTAATGACTCTCGGACCCTTTTCTACGTCGTCGTTCTAGACACGACGACGCTTTGCAGTCATTTGTATTCATAATGCGAGTCTGTCCTTAATACTCGCATCCGACAGAATCTGACTAATATGGATATTATATATAGGGTGTGCTGATATTAAAGGGACCAACTCTAATCATAAGGAGTACAATTGTTAGATATTCAAATTGCATTGACTGGCCGGATTTCCGATACACAATACAGAGAGTGGGTAATCACGCCCTAGGGGATTAATCGGACATCTAGGGAATAGCTGAGTCTTGCTATGGGTAACTTTATACGGTTACTGTCGAAGGTTTACTATTTTACTAATTAGGAACGAGCGTTAAAGAAAACTCGATGTGTAACTAGACCGATTCCAGTTTATTTTCCTTTTTTTTTTCACCCTAAAGCAAAAATTATTTGTTTTACGTTCCAGGAGGAAACGGGTAACTAATACTAGGCTGATTCCTGGCGCAAGAGAGACAGACAATAAAGTCCCTAGATTCTACACAAACGCGGTAAAGTCAAGCGAGAATATTTTAGGGGGAATTAAAAAAAAAGGGAAAAACAGGTAAAAAACCGTAAACCTGTAATGCATAATGTAGGGAATAGGGTGAAAACAGCCTACAGGGGGCGTCTGGTGCGCGCCGATAATAATACTAGTACGGCGTGGCTTTAAAAGTCACCCCTTTACAGAGAAGCATCTCTTAAATAACATCGCCACCCCTCAGCGAAAGTGTAGAATGTTCATAATATTACAAAACGCCAATAAACATTCTAGCCAGATGCTTATGTCGGGCAATGATATCGTGACCTTTCCAAATGGTTCTATAAGAACTGTAAGGGTAAGGGAATAAAACAACCCTTATTTTGTTTTTCCTCCTTAGCATCCCTCACCGATCCCCGTTCGCCGTTGTACACTCGGCCTTATACATATTTCCCGGAGCCCATTTCCGAAAGGAAACAAGAAGGCAACCCTCTCCGCGTACTTACTTATGTCGAGTACCAACAAAAGAAAGTGAAAACGAATAATTTCGAAAGGCCCTTATCATCGCCATCTTGCGTACAATACAACCCTCTAATTACGATGAAATAATAATGCAACAACCCCAATGAATACAATCGCATCGCTCCAATAGGGGTAGTTTGCAGTATCTACAGTATGCAGAGCGTTATGAATAACAAAAAAAGTCCCTAGGCAGAGTTACGTATCGCAGTTAAATATCACTATATACATATCAGTTCGATCCTATCTGGCAAAAATAAAAATCTGGTCTTATACAATATATGGTATAAAAATAAAATTCCTTTTTTTTCGCACCTCCCTCCCCCCTAGTAAGGAGACTCTTTTAAGGGATGAAAATCCGAGATAACGTTGAAATCTGATTGGTTCAACGTGTAATCTCGTGTTTACACGTGAGAGAATCATTTCGCTCCATCCATACTGTCACTTAGCCCCTATATACGGAGAATCTAAAACCACCCCTCGTGATTGCGAGCAAAGTGACACCACCTTCTATTACGTCAACGCTCGCGAGCAAAAACACACATACACCCGCATACTCGAGCCATTCGCGTCACGTTAATTACAATATTAATTAAGGATACTCCGTTGGCTGGAAATTCCGTGAGACTCGCAATCCCTAATCTCGTCCCAAACGAGCGCGAAATCTCACTTACATTGAATGGTATCGGTGAGCTTTTTGGGAGAGGGGGGAGTGGTGAGACGCCCCTCGCGCTTTTCCATCCGCTGCTGATGCCGCCAACGAGAAGATTGGCGATAGGCGGGGAACAGGACGAGGACGAAAAATAGCGGCAAGATTGGGCCAAAACTTTTTTACTTAACTACGCGGGAAAAAGTCTCCCTAAATTTACCAGGATCCACCACTTGGTGTATAAAGGTTAACTCAGATACTCGTGCATGTGTACTCGCCTTTGTATCCAGTCATGATAATATGCCTAAGTACCTCCAAGCAATTGTAAATAATACACGCGTATACCAACATCGAATGACGATTCGAAATTTTACTAAAAATTGTAAATTAACAAATTTTGGGATATTCGAAAAATTAATATTTAAGTCCTACGCTATCTAGATGAATTATGATTCATGCCTCTGCTCTCCTACAGAATCGTCCTTATCGCTTACCGTCTTCTCTTGAAGCGCCGCGGGCGCCGGAAATGCCCAACGAATTTCTCCCTAACTCTCGTGTGACTTATCTTGAGACAGCTTGCCGGAGGTTCTTGGCACATTATAACTGTTAGACACCAACCGCGATACGGTCCTGACTTGCGTGACATTACGAAATTCCATATAAATTACATTACAATTAGATTAACCGTAATGCACGTAGAATCCATATATATCTATACACGTAGAATATATTGTATATACATATATATGCGTATGCGTCAGCCCTACGTTCAATTAAATTTTCGTAATATTACGTTAAACACCATAAACCAAGAGGCAGGTACATACATATATACTATATACGTATGTTACGTTTTTATTGACTGTGTCAGAGCCGTCGAAATAGAAGAAAAAAAAGATGGAAGACAATTGGCAGCCCTCTCAAGGATTCTCGAGGAGTCGAAGACACGACACCCGTATGAGGGATACGCGGGATACGTTCGTAAAAGGAAAATGCCGACGCTATTTCGAAACCTTTACCGAGACATCTGCTGCCAAGCATTATTTTTATGGGGTGGGTTCAGGAGGTGGGATAGAACGGGGGCGCTTTTTCTATCGGTATGAAGGCGGTCAGAGGTAGGGGGGGGGGGGGGTATAAATACTTTTCTACTAACCATAGACTTTCCCCTATTGCTCTCGATCGAACGGTAGAGATTCCTTTCTATGGGGGATTATGATCGGAAATATCTTACACCCTGCATATGTGATATAGATCCGATAGAGATACGATTATTCCCTATTGTCACGTGACGTATTGAAGAAATCGAATGAAAACACTAGGGTGTTTTTTTGGAAGAAGAAAAATTTGTTTGAGTATCCAGTTTTTTCAACATTTTTTTTGGACGCTAGTGTTATTCTAGAAACCGCTGAAATTCCGTGAAAATAAAAAAAGTTGAAATTATCGGAGTATCGAACCGGGTAGTAGCTACGTAGCTATGCTAGGTGTATTGGCAGTAGTGGCCACGCGACAAACTTAAGGCTGTTTTCAAAAGACGGAGTTTGCCTCATTCTATTCTACTTCCCTTTCTTTTTTTCTTTCTTCGCAAAGGTGGACAACCGTCGTTTCCATTTGTCGTGTACAAAAGGAGCGAGAGTCCCTGCTTGGTAAACTAGAAATTAAGGAGCGTCTCCATGAATGCGTCGCAAATTGTGCGTCCATTGTCAGGAGTTCCTTAGGGTGTGGCGTATATCGGTTTTTCAAAATGGGCGTCAAGCAGCGAGTCCCAAAAGTCTCTCCGTGAATTTCTCACAGAAATTTCACGTGACTCCATTCAGGCGTAAAATAAATCTCGCAGATGCTCGCGACACCTGCAAAATCGAATATTCCCCTAGAAAATATCCATGTCCCATAACGAAAAGTGAACTTTCAAGCAAAATACCCCACGTACAGTTCGCGTGTCCTGTTTATATAAAATAAATATAATCAAAAAGATTTCATGTATGGGACAGGGACTATAATTTTTCTCCATCGCCAAAAGTACCAATATAAAAAATCTAGAAAAAATAGTACAATAAATACCAACGCGTACAACACTACCTAAAATTCCCCTAGAATCCAGTCGGCTAAGCTCATCAAGAATTCGACATGAAGTCATGGTGAAAATTTTATTCCGGGCATGGTCCGAACGTTTTCAAGGTAAAGTCCCGTTCTCATGTCGCTGAGCGACTGGGCTCGGTGCGTGCAGGCATCTGATAACGATCCGACGCGGACCTATCAGAGTCCGCTATCTCGCCTGCTGAAATGAACGAACGGTAGTCCGAGGGTTCGGAGTAGTAAAAGGCACGCCAGGAAGGGTAGCAGGGCTGGTGAGCAGTATGTATACGTATAATATATATATATATATATACACGTACAAGTCAAAGTTGAGCGCCGGGGGTGATACTGCCTGAGGGTGAGGCTGTCAGTAGAGGTTAGGGTCGTCGGCATTGTCGTGATAGTCGTCGGCGTCGCTATAGCCGCGTGCACTTCGAATTACACGAATGGCGGAAAACTCGCGTTCGATTCGGCTCGCTGCGCACAAATACTCTTCCTTCCAAGCTCGAGGATAATTTCGCGAAATCTTCATCCCTGCTCACGGAAATGGAAATGCCCACGTGACTCGGCCATGCTTCCTGCGCGCTGGGCTCTCTCTTCGATTTCTTTTTGCTCTTATCGTTATTGTATTCAGCCAGCGAAAATGTCCCTAGGCAATTGCGCACAAATTAGAGATAACGGTTTATTGCCGTTTTACAGTGTTTTTCTTGGAAATTCCTAAATCTGACAGTTTTCTTTTTTCTAGATACGTCTGTGTTGTGATTTTGAAACTGACTTTATACTGGTTACAGAAACGCATCTTGGTACGGGTGACCTACGTGTATAAAATTCAGGATGTTTTACAGACCAAAAAAAAAAGGAATTGTTAAGGGATGAAAGGTCAGACTGACGTATAGTTATTGGTGTGAAATAAAAATGGAGCCGACAGGACCTGTCAGTTTTATAACGTGTTCGTGTCTACCCCCTGGACAAACTGGTTCTTGGTAAATTAGCAGCCCTATACTCGGACAAATTTGAATAACATCGTTAGCCTGACTCCAGGTGCACCCTTTCCTCTGCGGCTCGTACGCTCTCATTGGCTCTTATTTTCACATTCTTCTTTCGTCCCTTTCTCCTCTCCTTTTTTCCTCTCTCTTTCTCTCCCCTTTCTTTTCACGCCGGCAATCGCTCTATTACTCAGCGGACTTTGGATGAGGGACGGACGCCTTATTCGTGGCTTTACCACCTGCGCGTAAATTTCTACGTATTTTTTTGTCTTTACCAAATTACACGAAATCGTGTAGCATTAAAAATTTCACCGTACCGATTTTTTTTAAACTCCCCCAAAAAAATCCAACCACGAATTAGCTACGGTTTCTCCACGCGTTACTATAGATCAACTATCAGGTACACTGATGACCTATCGATGATACAAGGAACCAGGAATTGTTACCAACTTACTACCCTTAAATAACATACAGAAGCTTTTAGGGCTACTCTCTATATGCTGGTATCCTAGCGTTAGTCTGAGCCGCCTTTTACCAGATCAAACTGTTATACAATAAGTCAAGAGCACCATTATTATCTGCTGTATTATTCAAGGCGGCCTGTATACGTGCACATAGGGATGTCCTGCCAATTAGACGCACGGTAGAGAAATTAGTAGTTAAGGTGTAGGGGTTTAATTAGTAGTTAAGAATTTCGGTTGTTTCGGGTCCAACGAGGAACAAGGGTGTCTAGAATAATACGAAAGGTTAATTCTAGAATGGTTAAAGTTTTAAGGTCTCTTTGTATATACATATATGTATATCCAAGAATCCTATTACGTACTGCGCTCAATTCCATCTTCGAATTCAAGTATTACAGCCACGAGACTGTACTCGATCCCCTGTACATTTTACTAGCGGTCCATTCAAAAGAAACGGCCGCCTCGGAAGTGCGCGTACGTGTACAGTCCTTGGCGAAAGTTATTTCAGGAAACTTTCCTGCTGCTACAGTGCTTGCAGACTCCATTTGGCCGCCATCCCATCGGTTTGACTTTATACGCAGTTTTCCGGCCTGTACCCTTACGTAATATTTGGGCTTGTTGGTATATGCGCATGCTACTACCCTTCGGTATAGCTCTTGGCAATGGCTGTGCAACCCTTGGTAGTTTTACACCCTCGAGGCCCTATGGCGAATCCAAGGAATTATTCTATTGTATCGAGAAGACGCCATTATTATCGAACCCGTATTATCAGTTTATAGAAAGTTTTATCCTATGGGGATTTCGCATGAACGATATGTACTTTTCGTCTTTCACCGTTGGCAAAACTTACTTCATTAGAAAGGATGATTAAATCTGTAATTATATCCGGCGTTGTTTTACTTTGCGTTATAAACGTTACGATGTATTGGGTGTTTCTTTTTTTGAAAAAAAATTTTTTTTCGTGGACGACTTTTACTGCGAGATGAAACGGAGCCTTTTTCATTTCTTAGGGAAATAATCGATTATATCCCTAGACGTGGTACACAAAAGGGAACTAGACGACTTCTGCGTTGTATTTCGTGATGCAGAAACGAAGTGTGAAAAAGATCACTAGAATCCTTAGTAAAAACATCATATAAGACATATACGTTTCTCGGCGTGTTCAGAACTGACGCTAGGGGGTATACAGCAATAGGCCTAGACGATGGGTCAGGTAAGTCCCGAAAATTCTGCACCTGGCGTCAAACCCTCACGCCCATAAATGCGCCCCAAACTGCAGCCCCAATGAGGCAGAATACCGCGTGAAGAATGTACAGGCCCAGAGGGTGAGTTTCCTGCAGTCTGGACCAAGGGTCGAGACGAAGGAAGACGAGAAGACTGGCCATTGTTAAGTTTGTGGGGCCCTGTGGGACTCAGGCCCAAAATAACCAAAATTATGAAGGAATAGCCTACAGGCATCATCCCGTGGAAAATGTTCCAGAACCAAAGAAAAAAAAAAAATCGACCGCCATTGTCGCAGGGTCACTCTACCGTGCTACACGTCCGAGTATTCATTCTCCCTTACAAGTTACAACCCCCGCGAGAGGCATTATTGTATTTTTCAAGTTTTCCAAGATTTTCACGAGTCCCATCCCAAACTGCTATCGCCGTCATCCATCGCACGTATACAGGGAGGGCTGTTTCTTTATGCTTTCATTTTATTTGACTTTGATACTCCTTTTCGTAAACGCCAGGTGTCGCGTTAGCCCTCCTGTCTAAAAGAATTTTGACCGATCGTCCCCTCCTTCTCTTTCCTCCCTTACGCTCCCTCTCCCCTCTCGCTCCTCCTCCTTCTTCGCTTCCATGAAACATATCATGCATCAAACACGATTCAATCCGTACTCTTTAAGCGACCAATAATATTTTAACCCCTAAAAAAATATAGACGCATTTCTATCCCCTCATTCCTTTACCCCAATACCGTTTGTTCCATTGAAAAGAGAAATCCCGATTGTTATTGAATCCGTAAGTCACCCTGTAGATTGATGAACGATAACACAAACGAATGATAATTCTATCACGGTTATCTATACGTATCTATATGTATAGTATTAATATTATATACTTCATATTTATCTAATAGACGATCTTGTTCTCGAAAAGCAAATAATTTATTCCCTTCATTTTCTTTCTCTCGCTTTATCCGCCCCATCGCTAATTATTTTACGAATTTCCAATCCAATGCCCAATCATCGATCTCAAGAGAAGTGGATCCAATTTCGTTCCTAACATCAACCTAACCTAACCTAACCTAACCTAACAGTGACGTCGCCCGTGTGTGTGCGTATATAAATGCTAGTGGTACAGTCGGGTATAAATTATCTCACAAAGCGAAAAGCGTTTATCTCTCGTGTCGGTTTACCACAGGGTTTCTCCAGGTTCTTACTTATGTTGTACAGTCTGGTGCTTGTGTGTATATATTTGTATACCTGGTTCCAAGTGTGAGCACGGGATAGTGTAACACCATTGAAAAGCTTCCCAGGTATTCCTATGGGATCAGGTAGTTACCTAGGTACCCACTATGTTGGTACGTATGTAAAAAGGATACTAAGGTAAGTATAGGAAGCTGGGTAAGGCTTGGAACTCAACTAGGGAAATTTAAGAAAAATATTTGCGGATCTGGGTACCCCGCCTTTGTCCCTCGGGCAAAAATCAAATTTTAACAGGAAACAGTGCTCGTTGTTATAACGGTACGAGGGACGGAAGAAAAGCGAATAAACAGGTAAAAATCGGGACTGTTTCAGTAGGAGAAAAGTAAGGAAAACACAGGTGACGAAAGTCAAAAGTCGGAGTGTCTGACGGTTTTGAGAATTTTGGGGGTGCGTTGGAAAAATATTTTTTTAGATTTTTCTACTCTTCAGACGTTCAGCGAAATTTTGACTTTTGAGTAAATCCGATCTTTCCTTACGACCTTGAGGGACACTTTTATTCCGTAGGTAAAGTCAAAAATATCCGTATTGTATCCCCTTCGAAAAGTAGTACAATTTTTGTAATGTATACTTGAGACACAAAAAATTGTCGAATCAGCTCGTAATAATTAAAATTTTTTTTATATGTAAAGGCTTGAAGAAAATCATAGTAAACTTGTCTTGCTTCAATAGACGGTTTAAGTTGTGTAATTTTCAAAATATTTTTATAATTAACGTAAATACACGTACCACGTGGTTGACGCAAATTGTTATTTAATGACTACTGCATTTCGTAATAAAGCCGCAGTCTAGACCGTCAGGAAAAAAAATCAACAGAGATGCCGCAAATCATCAAAAAGCCCGACATTATGGCCCACGGGTGAATTTTCGAAAATTACCGGTTGTTAAGAATTCAGAGTGCACAGGGCACACAGTCGTGCGAGTAGACAGTCGTGCGAGTAGACAGTAACCATGAGGTGCCTATATACGTATAAGCAGGGTATACCACTAACGCTAAGGGTTGACACGGGATGTTATAGCGTTCCATAAAGTGCCATAGGGTTCCATGGGGTGTCATAGGGTGGCACCGGACTACTCCATGGTCTTTTAACCTAACCACGCGTCCAAGCCATTATCCATTTTCTCGGCAGCACCTGCCCATTTTTCCGGAGGCCAATTTCTCTCTTCACCCTCCGCGTCCCTAAGCGAAGCCCCACTGTACACCCACTCTACTTTGTCAATTATAACCATGTAGCCAGTATATTTATATATAGTATATACATATATACTATATATATATACACTTAAAGCTTAATTTCTATTTACTAAAGTCTAACTTCTTTCAACCGCCGGTAGACGCGCTATAGAGAGTTATATGGAGAAGTAAAACATTTTTTTTCGTCGGGACTGTACCAAGAAATTTTTTTCGCATTCGCACTTTCATGAAAAGATAAAGGAATGAGAAAGCAGACGGCCGTGATTTCGTCTAATTCAAAGAAATCATATTTGGCGGCTTGTTCTTCCGTACTTGAGTAATTATTCCGCGAGTAAATTTGCCGACAGTTAAATTACAACCAGATTACTCATCGCGTCTAATTCCTAACCGAATTATCTTCGCTGTCTTTTTTCATATCCGCGTGAAAAAGAAATTCGTTAAATTACGTGAAAATTTATAACTTGGTTTCCAAACCACCCGGCACGTACCCAAAAGTTGGTATACCTACACATATTCGGATCGTAATCATTATTCAATCAAAATGGCGGCATACTGGTTAATTTAATCGTGAAGTTTGTTTAAGAAAAAAAGAAAATGTGGAAGAATCTCACGTTAACCAGAAAAATATTTGTAGGAACGTAAATCAGCTTAAATGTCGGACAGTGACTAAGAAAGAGAGGGAGAAGGTAAAAGGAGAAAGAAAGCCAAATAAAAAAAAGTAACAAGATACACGAAGACGATTCACTACGTATGTAGGATAAACAGTTTATTTGAAATAAAAGGGCGTGAGTATCCACGGGTGGTAGTTACCCTGGCTCTGTATATTCAACAGATAGGTATTTGGTGATTTTTCCTCAAGGCTCATCCTCACTAAAATCTCATCCATTCATAGAATAACCTCAGGTAAAAGGTCACGGAGGTTATTTCGTCATGCACCATTTTCTTTTCACTCCATTCATTACGTCGTTCACGGAAACGAACGTTACATGCTTCATTGTTATGACTATTTTTTTCATTCCTTTTCGCTTTCCTTTTTTCTTCACCGCCGCAGTTTCCTCTTCATTGTTTTTTTTTCGTTCTGCTCTTTTTGAAAAATTCTCTCGTCGCCTTCATTTTATTCACTTCCTCTCGAATATCCTTGGTCCTGTTGCTCCCACTGGCTCGCAAGATTGCAACCGCCCCTTCCCTTTCGCCCCTCAACCAATAAATACAAACACATTGCCGCAAATAAAACGCATCCTGGTGCATCGGGAAAAATATTCAGTGAACTGACCGTAGAGACTATTTTGGATGAGGAGTGAATAGTTATATAGAGGGAGGGGGGAAGGAACCGGGAAACAGGGGTGGTGGAGAGGATAAAGTACCATACCGAAAATTTCATATTTTGCAGTCAAAATGTACAATCATAATGTTTGAACTTTGCCTTCTCCTAAAAACATTAAAGTTTTATTTACTACTTAGAATCTAGTGACTTTCTTTTATCGACAGTCAGTCAATTCTTAATTTCTTAGTTTGTCTAGGGAATTATCGCCTAATTTTTCATCAGCTCCATAAGATAATTGAGCACCGATTGTTGATTCGTGTAGTAGCAGAAAATATGGTGAAATTTTTTTTTACATTTCCATCAATTTCTATACTCCCTGATAGCTGGCATGTATAGGAAGTCCTCGAAACTCGATATCGTTAGTTGATAAAGGAAAACTGCACCCAAAAACACGAAATTCCCATGGCGCATGCCGGACGCACACGCAAACCGGAATAGGAAATTTTTTGTATAGTTTTCTCTTTTTTTTATTCAGATTTTCACAAACTGCAAATTGCCTTAATACGTTTTTTTCCCAAATACATTGCTTCGTCCTCCGTTCCTTCTGCAGGCGGAGATTTGTTGTTAGAGGATTTTAAGTGGGAGGTATTTGTTATTCATCACGAATTCCGGGCACTGCCGTTCAAAATCATAGAATTCAGCCAATCGATTTACAAAAATAGTTCAACAGATACACACGTATATTTCAAACTATTTCGTTATCAAAGGCAATGATATACCAAAAAATTAAAAAATATTGAAAATACGATGAAGGTATATATGCACCAAAAAAAAACCAAAGAAAAGAAAAAGCATTTTCGACATTATTTACAATGAAAATAAAAAAAAGAAATTCCTCGGCAAATTCTCATCTAGGTAATATCCAGACGTTAAATTAATTAACGCGTTAATCGATGCCTGCATTATGATTACGCGTTAAGCGTGCCTTGCGCGTGCTTAAACCCATTATATACCGTGCAGCGAGTTTCCGTATGAATGACATCCAAACGTCCGTAAAGAATTTCACTGTTAAAATTCAGGGCTTGCGAGTAGTACGAGGATTTACAGTGGGAATGAAAAGGGGAAAGGTGGGGGAGGATGAAAAAAGAGAAAGAAGAAAAGCTTCATCTCCGCTTTGGATATATAAAAGAGATGTATACAGGGCGCGTCGGCCATTGAGAAATCCGACGTCGCTCGTCCCGTCTCGTCGCGATACCGAAGCAATCAGCGATAATGTCCGCCGGTTCCCATAAAGAAAAAGAGCCGATAACCAAAGCCTTTGATCCTCTATCGGTGTTCTAGACTCTGGCGGACCTAGTCCCAACCACTACCACTGTCTATACATATAGAATAGTATAACATATAGCATAGCAGAGTATAGCATATAGCATAGCACATAGCATAGCACAGCATGGCATAGTACAATATACCTGTTCTAACCCCTAGCATAAATACATATATACACGAAACAAGAGCGCAAATGAAATAGTCTTTATAAAGGAGTTTGTAGCTGGTTTTATTTTTCTGCCCGATACGGAAATACGCATCCGTCTCCAAGTATTTCTGTAGGTATTCTAGATATATTATGTATTTATACAAAAGTAGGTGCTGACAGATAAGTTATAGAGACGCAGCGTACGATAGAAACGTGATTAAACAAAAAAAAATATGGATTTGTGATTTTCCCTACGAAATTATCATCCCGGAAATGTTCCACGATTCGTCCTCGCCAAATGGATACCAACTGTGGAGGTGAATTTTGAAAAAGATTTTTTTCGCAAGATACGATATAAATTTTTTTTCCCAAAATAAGATATGATAGCTAGATTTCTGTAGAGTAAAAAAAAATGTTGCAAACTTTTTTTGATTCTATCCCTGGACACAACGGGATTTTGCAGAGAGTTAATAATCCAACCCTTGCCGAATTTAACTCCATAATGAGCACGTGGCTTAATTAAGCGGGGATCGGAGAGCGCATAAAAACTCGAGATCACTCTAGGAGACGAGATTAAACCATGTCCTTGGATAGGTGGACGTTGAACCAACCGGACGATCCTATCTTTTTCTGTCCCTCTCGCTCCCCCCTCTCTCCATCTCTTTCTCTTTTCTCTCCCTCTCGCTCTCCCCTCTCTCTCTCTTTTTCTCTCTGAGGATCTCTCGGAATTAGCCAGCGACACTGGTCGCACGTAAATCCTGAGTAAATCAAGCCAGAAGCTTTGTAGAACTTTACAGGTGGAGCCGCCTAGGTTTAAGTACCTTTTGAATAATAATTGTCGAACAAGAAGTTCGTTTGAACTTTACAATAATTAAAAGAGAAAGTAGGTGATGTTATAAAAAAAATTGTTTCTTGTTTTCATTACTTTTCCTCGCCTTTCTCTTGCTAGTAACTTTTCCCATCCTCTAATTTCCCTAGCGAGTCTAGCCCTGATACAGCGAACTGCTACCAACCGTGTATACACAGAGAGCGTTACTACGTAAACACAGACGGGACTTCAACCGCAAATGAAGGACCTAGGAAATTTTCAGTGGTCAGTACCGATGTGGTATACTGCTGGAGAAGACAGAAAAAGTCACTAGGAACATAAAACGTTCTTTCGATTTAATCCTCGTAAAAGTAAAGGAGATTTGAATTGGTCCCTGGAATAACGAGAAAATCAAAAAGCGGATTTTCCTTGTGAAAAAAAATCCTTCGGCTTTCCAGTTCATTCCATATTCCCCTCGCCCCTTACCGCTTTCCCTTACTGTCTTTCTCTCTCCTCGACGGGAATACTAATGACGTGCCAAAGTATTCACGCAGTATTACCAACCTGGCAAGTATTCCTATTATGCCGCGCTATTCGGGACTCTTGGGGTCCCTTTTTCGGCGCCGCTAAATGGATCTTTCATAAATTAGGCGAAACATTCGTCCCGTGAGATTCGAATGGGTTGAGGGGTAGTAGGCGGGGGGGATGGCGGGAAGGGTTCCTTTCGGAACAGTTTTGCACGTGTACTACAAGAAAGGGTAGCTAAAAGTTAGTTTAGGTGAGGTTAAAAGTAATTTCGTAAACTTTCGTCAAAAGGTAAATGGCTCGGTAAGGGGAGAGGGGTGTGAGTGGTGGTGGTAGTCAAAATGTTGGCAGTGTACGTATATATATATATATATGTATATATAGGTTCAATGGTCATTTTACCGTAGATAAGTGTACTAAAATTGGATGGTAGCCTTGAAATTTAACGATCCTTTATCAAAGAAAACAAAGCGTGGCTTGGTAAAAGAGCGAGGAAATAATAATAAATGGCTAGAAGATGAAAGGACGGCTGGTGGTTGGCTGCAAGTAAGTGCATATATTTCGATAATGCACTCTTCACATCGAGTACACTGCACTACTAATGTTTCAATTTTTTGACTGTCTTTCGTTTTCTTCGCATCCCTCACCATCCCTTACAGCACGAATGAATAGTAAATGTATATATATGTCTGATCGCCGGGTATATACTTAAAAAAAAAAAAAAGAAAAAAGTCGTATATCAATTTTTGCGATAATTTACGACTTCAGCGTGCAGTTTTATGCACTGTAATCCTCAGTTTATGCACTGATAGGTGCAAATTTCGATGCAATTTTCCTACGTAAATTATCTCGAATGCCACCCCTATAACGCGTGTCGAGTAGCAGGCGCATCCTTTCGTATTGTCAATTTCAATAACAATGTCACGATGGAATTCGCGTGAAGTAAACAAGAAAAATGCACATCCACCTTGCAAAAAAGAAAAAAAAGAAGGTCGATGAAACGATTTTACACTACTTGCAAAACGTCGCGATAAAAAGAAAGGAGTATGTCAATCTTACACAAGTAGATCTCGCAGAACGTGAATGAGAGATCGTCGTGGAAATAGAAAAGATATATCTTGCTGTATCCCTAAGAAGGAGAGGGAGGAAAGAAGAATAAGAAATGACCCACGATATACTCAGCCCTACGGCATAACGGCAACTGAATCCGTCGAACCTTTCTAGGGTACCGTAGGGTTCACTCGGTACTACGAGTACCGAGACTGTAAAGTGGTGGGAGTCGATGCTTGATACCGATAGGTCCTCGCGTTATTGGTGGGGATAAATGGCGGAGGGTGGGGTAGTATCAGATGCAATAGGATGCAGATAGTGGGGGAAATCTTACGGACTGCTGGAAAGCATTTATCCCCGTATACCGCATATAGCACTGAATGAGCGAGAAAGACAGAATATACACTAGTACAATCAACCTGCGACAGCGGCGCCACTGTGGCGTCTCACAGAGAGACCTTGGACAGACAGCACAGTCAGTTGCCATCGAGCCGGCGCGCCGTATGGACAGTTGTAATAAGGACGTGCGTGACGTGGATTCGCATTCACGTTTTATTAACCAGTAATACGCGAGATACAGTCTACGACACTCATTGTGTGAAGCGTATATGTTATATATATATACACACGCATATATGCATATATATTTAATGAGATCGAATGATGCGCGCGTGCCATGTGTGTGTTTGTGATTTTTAATGATCGATAACGTTAATTAATAATTCGACGAATCACATGTGCTCCGATCATAACCTCTATAAGGTTACAAATATTGTTGTCATTATTATGCCAGCTACATCGTGCCTGGGGAAATCAAGATCGTCGCCGTATGCGATGATGCGATGATCCTCAAGGAACACTGTGCATCCGCCCTGACAATATATCGGGCCTCTTCGCGAGCCTAGTGTTACTTTCTAGTGATTTTTTGTCGTGATCTGTGCTGTTTTTTTTTAATAACAAAATATATATATACACGGTCAACGTTACAGTTACTTGTATACTAACACCTGCATCATCCCGCAGCGACGAGCGATACTATGGAGAATAAAGGCGGGATGGTGTATTGCGAGCAAATGGATAATAATAATGATTGCAATGGAAAAAAAATTACTAGGATCACGAGGGTGAGTGAACCTTTCCTATATGTATCTAGTGAATTAATACTAATATGACAGACCATACGTGCACGAGTGTCACACAAATGCGCAAGTGTCTTCGAAAGTCTAATTATTAAAATTATGTGACATAACCCAAGCGAGATAAGAAAATTCTACCGAGAATACAGATAGCCATGCATTCTCTGCGTTCTGATATATCCATGATACGCATAAACGGAGCGATCGCTAGGGACTTACGGCGAGTCGACTATAACCGCCGTAATACCTGCCTCATGCGTATAACTATGTATATATCCTTATGATAAAGTGAGCTGCCAGGAATTCCAATGGGAAAACAAACGCTATCGGCAAACCGAGTCGCTAAACAACCGTCGCGGCCATCTTGCCCCAACTAAATCTGTATATAGTCTTATAAGTACGAAGGGGAAAAAATCAAGACTTAACAACTCTTACGTGGATATACGTTAAGGCGCTTACGTGGATAAAGTTACGTTATAAGTGGCTCGTTACTTGCACGTATCCACGTCATTGGTTCCATGTGTCTAAACGCGTGTACGGCGATAAAGGCTACTAGTGACTTTTGTGTTTTGTCAATTTTACCGTTATTTCACGCAGTCACGCATGTATGACGTGCGATACATATACCCAGCTGATCACATATCACACGGATTCGCTGATGCCTGCAGCTGCATTGTTCGTTTGTGCATATGACGTGTTCATAATTAAAGTCGGATTTGCGTATGACAAATTTTGGAAAAAAGTAAATTTTTTTTAACCTGTTTTTACACTAGACAAACGTATTGCTTTGAGTATTTCTTTTGTCCTTCTTCGTTGCGGGAAAAAGAAGGTAGTTCGCGGCGAAGATAAAAATCTAGACTCTTCCACTTTTCTTTTGTACTACGAAATTTTATCCTTATTACTTGCGCCTCGGGAAAATGCATTTTACTCCGGCGATACGATGTTTTCCGTGAAATTGCCAGTTTTGCTCGCGATAACTGCAACTGAAGCTCCAACGCTGCCAAACGTCATCCTTATACCTAAATGCGATTTCCGGGACTCTGAGAATTGCACTGCTCGTACGCTTAATATTTGTCTTCGACTTTTCGAAATGTCGAACACGCCGCGACGGCTTTTTCGAGAATTTTCGTTTTATCCTGCTGATAGAAATGCACTCGTACCGGCACACGCGTATGCATACCTATAGCTATGTATATACATATATATAAAAATAAAGCCGTGCTAAAACCCGGGAAAATTAGTGCGTTCAGTGCAGTGTACGTGGATAGTTCCTTTGTTTAAAAAAAAAAGAATTGCGGGAAAAAGACTCAACTGAGCGTAAATTTTGAATTTTCATGTTTTTCCTGTAAAAGTCCCTAAATCGGATACAATTAATTTTGCCAAGAAAATGAAGGACTTTATGGTTGGTTGATGTCTTCTTATTAATCGTTGAAACAGCATTTCGTCCATGCATTGATCAGATCGCACATGCGTTTATGGCGATAAATGATAAATACGCGAGTTCTTTTTCTCGTTGAATTTTTGTCATGCCTGACATTTCTTTCCATCCGATTCTCTGAAAAAATTATAATATTCCCTAGGCGCGCTCCTGGGACTGTCGTGTTTTCCGAATAAAGATTAAAGCACGTTTCCATATGGGCAGGTTGACGGCTATAAAAGTGTCCGACAGCATTGCTGCCAACATATATAGAGACGCCCGTTCACGCACCCTCACGTATTCACAGGCATGGGAGCTGCGGCAAAACCGGTATAACTGCTTTTATTTTCTTTCTATTTCGACCTTTTTTTTTGTTATTTTATTTAATTTTTGCTTCTTGTTTTACTCCACTGACGTTGGCAACTCGGTCCACGCTCTTGTGACATTTACCACAGACTCCGCGCGTGGCGTTCCCGGAATTTCTTTCGTGACACGTGATGATTTTTCGAGTGACGTAATAATTATTAACTGACAATACGAGGTGAAAGAATTCGGATAAAAATCCTTAATTGCGCCATTGTGCCTAACTTACCTAATAAATCATCCCAGGATTTATTCCAACGTTTAATAAATACGTATACGGATAGTTATGACACTTTGTTTAATTTTTTTGTCGATTTTCCAAGAAGCTTCGTTCGGTAAATATCGCGATAGACAAAATAGTTCCTTGTGTACGATAAAATGATAACACGGAACAATATAAGAAACAAGAGAGATAACCGTATACCCTGTATCTTTGTCTTATCGAATTCGAAGAAGGCGTTCAGATAGCAGTAAAGAAACATATAAAAAGCATAAAATAAAGGAATACGACGAAGAAAACGTCAAGACCTGACACTCATCGGCGCCAACGCACAAATCAATGTCCACAAGCACGTCAGGAATACGTCGTATAATGAGCTGGGCAAAGATCTGACGACTTATCGCGGTCATGAGAACAAACACGGAGCGGAGTGGCAGCGACCATTAGATTCTAATCAAAAGAAGTAAATAAGGAGGGAAAAAATGGTAGCTCGGGAATAATTTTCTCATCGTGACGCGACGGAAGGAGGAGGACAATAATAAAAAAGAAATCTCTAGGACGATTGTCACGGGGTAGCTAATACTTAGAAAAAATGAAAATTCACATTTTCCTTAACTTTTTACAGCGTGTGCGCATTAATTAGCATTACAAAGGGTACCATATTTCTCGCCATTTTTATATCTTGACGTAACATGCGCGAATGCATACTGCGCAACTGCAAGAATTAGTAAGCCAATGCATCCTCATGAGACTGCATAACGTCTCGTATTACGAGGTCGACGACAACGACGGCGACGACGACGACATTAAAGCCGTCTTTCTATGAGGGCCTTGTATGCGATATACATGCGTGTACGACATATAGGATATATGTAGTATGGCACACAGTATATACGTGTATAGTGTATAGTATAGTATAACGCTGGAATACGACGTGTCGTGGAAAAAGCGTTAATATTTAACGGCACGGATGTGGCCGGTCGCTCAAGCGAAATGCGCCTTTTGCCCTGGCAACCCTTATATACTGGCTATTTCTCTCTTTCAAGCCTCATTGCAATAGTCGAACCATTTACACGCTTGATCCCCTTATACACTGTTTCATCCCTTATTCGTCGTTCTATGTCTCTTTCACTCTCGCCCTTGCTTCCCTCTTATTAACCGATCTTCGTCGTCTCTCGCGATACAACCCTTTTAGGGCCTGCCCATTTCTCACCCACCACTACTGGCTATTCCACCTACCCTTGATACCCTCGTTCGCGCGACTGGTAAACATGCTGGAACCGATTGTCATTAGCGGTAATGACACCACTCATTATTTAAAGGACCATCATTGGCAATTTTGAGTGCGCTAGTACCTTGGCTCTCGAGATATATGGGTAGCACACATTTATACGGGATCTGAGGGAGATTCTCTTTTTGGGAATACTATGAAAAATTAGGATTGACAATCTTTTTTTTAATTTAACGAAACTGTTGGCGACGGTTTTTCAGTGACTTTTTTTTGAAATTTCTCACGGGCATGATATTCTTGAAAAAGTTTCGTATATTTTTGGAAATTATATCGCTGTATTGTGCTGGTTTGTGCATGCGCTTTAACCCATTTTCTGCTTTACCTATTTTGCCTCATTTACAGCTCATTCATCTTCGCGTATACTAGCAGAGAGCAGAGACTATGCATTGTCTTAGTTTCCCTATTCTCGTGGGTATTTTGCGAGGCGTCGCGACGCTCGTCGTTTCTGGGAAATCTCTTAGCGTTCTTGTTCCAGCTCTCTGCCTTTCTTTCGAGTTTGCCTTCCTAGTAGCCCAGTGTAAACGTCGCTACGACCTTTATCTCCTAGATTTTCCCCAGAGCTCCTCTTTCCTCTAACGTTTTGCCTTGTTTTCGTCTAGGGAGACTTGACCGAGTGCAATTTCGAAACTAGACGAAGAAAAGACTTTCAAATTAGAAAAATAAAAGACCAATCCATCCATCCAATATATCCATTTCGATTCGGAAGGAAAGTCGATGACGCAACAATGAAAAAAGACGCGCTGTCTCCGGCGTGTCCGAGTGCCTTAAGAGAATTCTCTTAGCTGGTAATTATCAGGGCAACGGGCGTGACAGTTTAATCTTTTTGATAAATCGTCGCCGCGAAAACCGGCCCGAAGACGAATAGTCGCGCGACACGGTTGACGTTCGCATCGGGCGACATCTAGCGAGTGGCGATAAGGCAGTATGAAGGGAATAAAAGAAAAAGTAGGATAGAGGAAAATTGGAAAGGGAAAAGTGTGGAGTGTGCGGAAGTGAAAAAAGAAAAGAATGAAAGAGCTGCAACGAGGCGGTACTTTTTTGATTGTAAAAAAAATAAATAAAGTGCAACCAGTCTAACTCACGATTAGGATCAATGAAATACTAGAGTCGATTGACTCTGTTAAGCGAGACGATAAAAAGTACATGAAGTACCTTGGAACAAAGAAACTATTAACGAAATAGTAACATCATCCAATTAATTTGTCCGGCGAGTATTTTGAGGTCATCGGAACGGCGCAATGGCGCCGCTTTACATCTCCGTGTACTATACATATAGTATGTGTCTGTGTATATATATACCGCACCACTTCTGATGACTTACTAGTAGAACAGTATGCTCGTAATAGGGTAAAGGATTCTGGTAATTCATTAGCTGGCAGACCACATGGTATTTTCCCCTATAATTATCACGAAGGAAATAACTAGATATTAAAATGTAACCAGAACCGAATAGACGTTCGCGGCTTTTCCACATACGATTTCCCTCTAGTAATTTCTCTTATTATTACCCAGTTGAACCTCTTTACTGGAAAGAGACCCGCCACCGCATTTCCCGATCCTACTGCTAACCGGTTTGAACTGGATATTCTGGATATTCCCAGGGATATCCTGTGGGACGATAAAGGACTCGGAATACCCCGGTTAAGTTAATATGGGATCTATTTGGTACCTGCACGATAGAGGTTGGTATTACTGGTTCGGATAAGAGTCCCATATTCCATTTTAGCACTTTTGTCTCCTCTGTCGTATCTTCTATTCCTCATTCGCTCTAAGTATCCTAGGGAATATTCGCGATTCTCATTTATTCTTCAATTCTTTTATCTAGTCTTTCCTACCAATGTCTTTTCTTCTCTTCTTTATTTTCTTATTATCCCTAAGTCCGTTTGTCATTTGACCTAATCCTGGTCTCTCGAGTGAACCAACTGTACACATATATATATTTATATCCCGCGAGATCTAGAAAGGTCAGATGAAATCCTGCCGTGCGATAAAGGACCACGAATCCTCGGTTAAGTTAATACGGGACCTATCTGGGACCTTTCCGAATCGCTAAGGATTACTACGTAGGATAAGGGCCCGTATATCCTTTTCACTAGGGAATTTTCTTTTTTCGATTTTTCCTCAGCATTTACTACTCCTAATTTTCTGTGTATATGTGTCTATTGCACATATAGAAGCATGCACGTAGTACATATTATACATACATGGTATATAACCGACGCGTCCATTTTCTCACTAGACGCCAAGGAAAATCCGAAAAGATCCCGTTGCGCGAAATATCTGGGAAATCCTTCCGGAATCCTCGAGCTGAAGGTTTAGTCTCGTGTCTATCGTGATTTCGGGGACGTCGTGACGCCCAGCACAACCGCATTCCCTACGCCCAGCGTCGTCTCAATACCATCGCGCGCAAGCTCCAACCTACTCTAACCTCGACCTAACCCAGAAGGGTAGGTTCATTTCTCGAGAGAAAATACGCGGCCGGGAATCGTAAGATTGTACGCGATTTTCGCGTTCTTGGGATGAAGTGTAGCGCCTTTAAAGGCGGATTCCCAGCAAATACCTCGTCGCAGTTCGCCATGAGAATTTCTCGATCGTCGACGACGCCGACGTCGCTCCCATATCGTGACTCCCGTATACTTTACGTGCGACTTTACGGCGCAATATCGCGCGATGCGTGCTCGACCTGCTAATTTTCGCCAACCCTTAGTCTCGGGGCTATGTATATATATGTATATATACTGTGTGTGTACCTAGATACTCCACACAACTATCCGATGGAAAATCTCATGGGCTTGGTAATCCCGATAAGGATAAGCCATAATGCCACGTTCTGAAACTTTGTAAAAAAAATTGACTCTGTTTAAAAAAAATGGTATTTCCAAAAGGCAGAACAATAAATTTGCTAATTTTTAGTAGTTTTCAATAAACATGTGTCGAATGACTTTATTCGGGTTCGGCCAATGATAATTTGAAATTTTTAAAAAATGAGAATCAATAAATTACAAGAATCATACGTGTACGGAACGTGCGTTTTGCTTGATTTGTGTACAGTGCAAAAAATACGTGATTGTCATTCGCGCGAGCGACGATATCAATGCGCAACGTGTTTTCGCAATCGGCCTTAGAAAGGCGCGTTCGCCGTTGCATCACATAGTCGGCCGAGCAAGGTCGATTTCCATGGAATATATCTGTGGAACGCGGAAAGACGCTTTTTACGACGTTATATCGCGATTTTTCACGGAATTTCGCGCGACGCTCACCCGCGGCGACAATTAATCATTTCTCTCGGGTGGCCGGATGAGGAAGCGCCTTAAGAAGAAAGTGAAATAAAAAAATTCTTAATTACTCCGCTCTCTCGGCGGGAGCATCGACGTTTCATTTAATTTTTCTTCAAGAAAAATTGCACCCATTTACTCGAGAAAAACAAACACAACGGAGTAAGGCGGTAGACGGCAAGAGAGGTCCTTGACGATCTTTCATTTTTGAAGGTCCGACGAATTTATACCTTTGAATTTCTCCTTACGATTGACGAGACCGAAAGAAAAAAATTTTTTAATGAGAATTCACCTGTATTATCAAAATTCGAGTAATGCATTCCCGTAAACGGACAGATCAGCTTGCCAATCGGCCAATTATCTTCGGCAGGGTAACACATTGGAAATAATTAGCTCAGGCTGGCCAACAATAATCGGGCAGACTCGTAGCCCATAGTGGCTACGAACAATTGATCCCGTAATGTTGGTACGTGAGTCAAGTCGAGTCGAGTCGAGTTTGGTACACACAATTACATAACCTGCTAGGGAATTTCCGCATCGATGGTTAACCAACGTGCTTCAAGTGTTGATTGGAGAAGCTACAATGTATTTTGAGCTGTTTTACCTAGAATTTCTGAAACGATACTCAATATGACTTTCGTGTACTTATAGTATCAATGTATGTTGCACGTGAATACTGTTATTCCAAATTGAACTTTATGACGCGTATACAATGCGATTTCTGAGCTCGACAGAAACATCGAATTCACTGTTCAGACATCACTATTTCCAATCAGCGACAGCAGTTCAATTTCCGTATTCGTATGTGCATGCACATTCTGGCAATATTAAACCGCAACGTATATGCTATCAAGGAACCCTGTATAATCAAAATTTGCTATGTATTCGTCGTATTACAAAAAAAAAAATAATAAAAAATTTCGTCAGTATACTGATTTTCATGATTTATATCTGTGTACGCAGTAATCCGATATTCAGTGTCGCAATCATTTCTAGTGATTTCACGTGACTGTCCCTGTATGGCGGAACAGTGATGCTCATTATCGAAGGTCGGGATCTATTCTCGCGCAATCATCAGGCTCTACAGAATGCGAAATGGCCGATGATGATATTCCAACCGTGATGCGTTCGCGTGTAATGCGTATGCGCATGCGTATGGTATTCAGGAATGATTGTAACATGTGAATGCCATATAGTGACTTTTTCCGAGCTCTAATAACTTTTTTTTCAGTTTAGTTGGAAGATTATGTATAGATGCTATGCATATACGTATTATACGAATGCGTGTTGGCTTTTAAGGTGCACATTTCAAAATGACGTTTCGTATTCCGGATGTATGTAAAATATGATTAATGATTTTCATTGAGGAGGGGTTTGCTTGGTCTTCCGGTAGCGGGGGAGGGGGGGGATGAGTTGTGGGAATGTGGAATTAATGATTGGAGTTTACGATACGCCGAGAGATTAATGAACGATACGAGGGAATTTGCATATAGGTATCTAGTTTTCTAGGGGAGGGGAAAAAAATGACGGCACTCAGGGAGAATTCCATTGTGCCGTGATTGCGCGTTATCTGCTAGCTTGAGAATTTTCTAGGAAAATTTTTCACTTAACGCTTCTTCGACCTTTCTAGGGAATATAGGAAAGGTGAAGCAAGCTATATGGGTGTAAGTCGTAGGAATCAAAAGTATTCCTGAAATTTAATATAGAATGTCGCCAAAGCCCGTGGGATTAGCCACGAGACCCCGTAGAATAATCCAGCGAGCTATACTTATAAATATCTACGTAGTATATACGTAATAAGTATATATGTACAGTCGGTGCGTATTAAAACGAGACGCGGTGGTCGAGAATATCCCATCTAAAAAGATAAAGGCTTTCATGGGAAATCTGGTAAAGCTGCGAGCACTGCGGGTGGTTTGGAAAACTCCCTAGATGGGTGTGGCGTGCCAGCCGCATCGTGGTATTAAGGGGGTAGTTATAGGATTTGAGTAAAGGATTTTAATTTAAAATATCCCCAGACGACGTAGGAACAATCGAGTGCTTGGCCCTTCACCATGCGCATGAATTTCGGCAATTCAAAATGTAACGTTATACCAATTTTCCATATCCTCCCCCCCGCCGCCTTGTACGGAGTATCTATCTATATACACGTAATACTCATAGCTATACGCGTGCACCCCATAACAATCCTTGCCCGCTATCCACCTCCATGCAATCTCTACTCGCACCAAAAACCACCCCATGACTGTCCCATATAAGCGGATTACCTAGGGATTTCGCGTTACCTTCGCTTACCATTTCATCCCTTCGACCCCTACTCTCGCGTCCGAAATTTCAACCCTCTACTCCCCACGCGCCGTTGTCGACCCTTCTCTGTTTCGAATTAACGCGCAAAACGCCACTTTACCGATCACACAAAACCCCCATACAAATGCATATAGGTGGATGCGCACAACGAGCACCAACCCCTCCCTCCCCCTCTCTCGCACACAATTCGACACTGTCCATTGAGTATGGGGAGAAGTATGGCATTGTCATGGCGATTTAACTTTTCATAGGGGAAGAATTTGGCTTCCCGTCGTTTCTCACCTGAAAATCCCTGCTGAATGGATATGCGTTATGTTCCATGGGGTCCCCTCCATTTGCGCGCACGTCATACTGCTCGTGATTGAATCGTGCGACTAGGCACATTTCTCGGATTAACTTTTTCCATTGGGCCTTGACTCTGCTTTTGAGCAATCGTACCACTTCCTGTCACTTTTATGCCTGATTTCATGTCGTCAATATCGCCTTTTTTTTTAACAGCGTTTGAATCATTTTAATCCGACTAGGGAATTACACTCGCGAGGATAAACGTGACACTGTTGTAAGTCAACTTGACGATTTTGGACGTGGGCTTTCTCTGTTTTCGTTTAATTAAAATCTCACGTCCTTACGACGCACTTGAAATCCTCTGGGGAGATTTCGAAAAATCTTACCCAAACGAACTTGGTCGCTTCTGTTATTTTCTTAAAATAATGGAAACACGCTGTAAAAGCAACGCATAGAGATTGTATATTATCAACAGTCGTATACGTTCCCGCATAAAGTATACCTCTTTAGTCGCGTTTCAAAGTTCACCCGACGAATATTACGTAACCCATCCTAACCGGCGTGATCCCTAGGGATATTTTTTTTTATTTAACGATTCAACGCCTGGAAACGAACCCTTAAACGAAGTCTTTAACATTAACGTATACTCTGATGTCTGATCGAATTCTGCTGTATCTACTGGTCCCAAAACTCTATACACGGATCCCAGAGGGATGCCCAAAGGAAATGGGGTTAAAATCCGGGCTCAGCCATAGATTTAACCTACCCCTATTTACCCTGAGAAACCCCATAGCGATTAAAAGCCCTGGGACGTTGTCCCGTAAACACGCTCGCTCACAGAGAACGTATCGATACCAGTGCACCGATTCCAGTACACGTGCCACGTGTACCTATAAGCGGCGAATATCGACTCGTCGTCGTGTGACGTCGTTTCATGAAAATCCGCGCGCCAAATTAACGTCACGATTGCGACAATGCATTCGCCATCAGCGAAATCCTACATTTGCCCTGGTATCGATTTGAGCCGTGAGAAATAAAAAATCAGGGTGCAAGGTGACGGATAAAAGGGTGGCTTGATAAAAATTACGTATTTACTTCCATCGCCCTTATACAAATAGGGGACGATTCCATGTCAATTAAAATGCGAATCCGGTCGTTAAAACCTGTATCGTCGAAATGCGTTGTTACACAATAGACCCACCTTACCAATTGACCCCGCCGCCCTTCCGACGGCCTTTCTAGCAGTGCGTAATGCCCAATTTTATTTAAATCGCGTAAACAATCGACGCAATAACGACGTCAATCGACGCGCGAACTTCGTTACGATCACAGTGAAATTGCAAAATCCACAGTTTTTACAGCTGGTATTTACATTACGACGTAATTTATCATTGGAAATAATTAAACGCGATAAATACCCTCGGCAAAGTAAAAGTCACTAGACCACCCAGTACTGTCTCCAGTAAAATCCCTAGGTGACAGAGCAGGTATTAATGTCTCTCCTTCACGGGATATACGTGTGTGTGTATATATATATACCCAACCCTCTGAATCTGCCGAGCAAAACGAATGATTTGTTAGGGGTGGCTTAAGCTTCGTTACCGTCCTTTAGCCATCCAGCAAAGTCCTCCGACTCTCCACCCCTAGGACCACCCCTCAGTCACCCCACCCACTCTGCCTGTATTGCACTGAGCCGCGTCACGCCACGGCCCTGACTACTACATCCGGCTCGTTGCATCTCGCGGATTACTCATGGCTTTAACGCATCCCCCTGGAGATGCTTAGCGCGAAAACGAAGAGGCGAGAGAAAGAGAGAGAGAGAGAGGGGAGGGGGGGGGGGCGTGAAATAAACAAGAACGAAATAACAAGAGAAAAACGTTATAACGGGACAACAAAGGGGTTGGGACGGGGTGAAAAGAAAAATGTTGAACATGCAAAGGAATTTTTAAAGGGATAGTATTTTAAAGGGGTAATCTAATTATATACCACGTCAATGAAGGAGCATGATAATCAATCGTGTTACGTAATTAATTGGTAATTGGAAAAAAAACTTTTACAACTAAATACGATATTAACGGCTATATGGGGGTACGAGTGGCGTTTGTTATCTCTTGTTTACCAGTTTACTGAAATTCGAGTAAATTCGTATGACAGTTGAATCGCGCGAAACTGATCAATGTTTACGTCATGTAAAATTGCATCGTTTATCTGTTATACACAATGAAGTTACTCGATCTTCATGCAACTGGCTGCAATCGACTTCTCGATAATCCCTTAGGTCGCCGTGCACGCGAATTCCACCGCTTCCACGCGTAATGATGATACAGTACAACGCGAAATTGTTCATAAATTCCTTCGTTGTCCCGCGTAGCTTGGCTACTTGGGTTAAGAGCGTAGTCGTAGATGCGTGGGTACGCAGCACCGTTCTACTGTTTTACAAAAATGGTCATTCGAGTTAGTACCACTACACCTACCTACCTACCTGTCACCTAGGAAGGTAGGTAGGTAGGTAGATAGGTAGGTAGGTAGAATAGATCGGTAGGTAGATTCGTAAATAGCTATATATATATATACACACACACATACACACACCAAGGCCGTATATGTCCTCGGAGAAGAAACACGTGACACTAGTTACTTTCTGGAACGTGATTTCTACTCCGTTTAACCGTAAAGGCGAGCGCGTTTGCCGGCTTGTCCAGTGACTTTACGTGCTCCTGCATTCACACCGCGTCTAGTGACATTCTGGAAAATCAGCTCTTGCGCTGCTGACGATACTCACTTGACAGACGGAGAGAGAGTATTTACATAGCGACGCGCGCGCAAATTCTAGGGAAATTTTAGATTTTGAATCGGTATCACTTTGAAACGTTCGGGAATACCGGGGTTCTTTTTACTTCTATTACGCAGTACGTTTTTATTTTTGTGTTCCAAGAAAAACAACAGAAATTTCCTGTAAACTGCTGCCTGTGTGTGCACGTGGATGCTGGATATAATAGGTACAGTGTGCATGACTGTAAGTACACACATGTTCTACATACATACGATACTATCGGATATCACTGGACGGAGTTCAAACAAACTTCATCTCTGTCTCTCTCGCACTCTCACGCGTAATTCTCGTTATTTGTAAAGAGATCCTCTTTCTTGAATTACTGTCGCGACTGTTGGCTACGTTGCTTGAGTCCTAGTGACTTTTCACAAGTACAAAACGAGGTGTATAAATATAGAGAGAAAATGAGTGCGCTGAATGTGGTCATAGCGATTGAAATAAAAAGAAATAACGAAAATTGGAAAAAGCTGGAAAACAAAAATTTTTTTACGTATTGCGTCGACGAAGTATCCGATGAAACTTAGTAACGACATGTAATTTTCAACACGAACGAATATCGATTATAATTTCTCGCGTCATCGGTAGTTGGTGAGGGATAGCGAAATCGTTGTAATTTTTCAAGAAAAAAAAATGACGTAAATAAATGACTAGCCGCGAACGATAATTCATGTCCCGAACGGAACGAAAGAAGCGGGACCGAGTAAAGTCCCATTACGGCTGATTAGGGTTAGCGCGATTCGTTAATGGTTCATTAAAGTCATCGGGAATGGGTTTTGGAAACCGGGCTTAATGGTCACACGCCCGTCGAATTTCCACGTTACTTTATTGACAGTCGTGTTACCGTCAATCCGAGTGAAGAACGTCCGTTTCCGCTGTATACCGAATGTCAGTTCGGCCGAGTATGAGGTTGGGTGGGAGAAGGAGGGGTGGTCAACCTCCCCTCGGCCTCTCGCCATTCCACCTAGTGTTAGCTGTTCGCGGGAAAATTGGAAAACGAAGGACGGGAAAACCACGTTTTCCCATGAGAACGCCCGATCGTTTATGGAGTGGAAATTTTTTCACCTTTTTTTTTGTGATCCCGGCACTACCGTTTTTCTCTTTTTTTTTTCAAAAGCCTTTATTATCTCTTTTAGGCGTTCCTTCCTGTCGGACGTATACCTTTATGTGCATGGATAAATATGGTATATACGAATCTGCGTTTCTCATTTCTGATTTCGTTCCCACTGCCCGCCCTTTATTCGACAGGTCCTCGTCTCTTCCCCTCGACAAAGGAACACCTGAACCTTACCTGCGCAGGTGCCAGATTCCAAGGAATCGCGGACCTGGAACGTCGAAGATGGCTTCGATCCTTTTTTTCTCTTCCTTTCTGCTTCTTTTTCGGTTAGCTCACCAGATCCTTTCCGCTTACGAAATTCTTAAATGAGAATTACTCTGGTCTCTGGACCTCTCATTTTTTTCTCTCATTCTCTTTTTTTTCTTTTTTTCTTTTTTTCCCTCAAAACAGGATTCACGTCATTTATTCGAATTCAAAGTGAACGTGTTGCGTTGCGTGGCGCATGGGTAATAATACTTTCGATTTTATGTCTTTTGCTTCGGTTTGTTTCGCTTTCGATCGTTCGCTCACGCGCAATCCCACTGCGCATGTGTCATGGCGACAAAACTTCTCTTGCCTTGGAAATACGCGTTCGCAAGGAACTTTCGTAATTTTGCGTGCGGCCACTATCATTCCATGCGATCTAGATGGATGAATACGAGATGCCTCGGTGACTTTTTTTTTATGATGCTGGAATTTTGCAAGAGACCAAAATTACACGCGGCCCTGCCTACCTGAGTATGCTGCAACGCCGAAGCCAGAGACGCTAAATATATACGTACGCCGGAGTCGAGGACAGGTCGTGGCGAAGTTTCTGACTCATCCGGCAAAACCAGTTTCATCGTGTAAAATGTCTCTCCTTTTATTCTCCTTTGGCAAGCTGGTATACATATAGCTGCCACTTCTATATTTACGTATTCGTCCGTACACGCATCCGTGTATTCGGATATTTCAGTATCACCTATATACTATACAGTTCTCGGGTATGCTTGGCTTTACTCGTAGCAGATTCGAAATAGGACCGAGAAGGACTAAATTTTCTAAAGAAGTATTATTATCGTAGTATTCATTGATGGCGGCAATAGGAGTTCATATGTCGAATTTTCAACGGGCGTGACCTGCGAGCCGTATGAAATGCATGAATTAGCGAGTAATCCAGAGTAAAGGGAGACCAACGAAATGAGAGAGAGGGAGAGTCAAAAAGGTACAGTCCTAAAAAAATGGCAACGTAACACCATTTTTATATTTTACGATTCCTCGTGCTTCGTTAAACCCGACAGTACTCTTTTATCGCATGTAATATTTTTCACACTCGGCGATAATTCGATTACCTCAAATTTCCTCGACGGGGTCTTTTCACTCTCTCTCCCTTTCTCTCTCTCTGTCTCTCTCTCTCTCTCTCTCTATGTATTTATTCATCCCTTTTTCTCTTTTCAGTTTCTCACCCTCTTTTCCTCCTTGCGACTGTCCCTAAGTCATTTTGTTATCTTAAGAAGCAAATATGATATTTTTAATAATTATAATATTTTTAAGTCAGATGTCAGGTTCACATAGGTAAGAAAGAGAGGGGAAAGAGGGAAAAAAGAGAGATCTTTGAGTTTACCCTTTTTCCATAAATTTTGTTCACTCTCGCTTACACCCTCAACCCTCGTATACGCGTATAACGCGTCGGCGCGACAATTACGTGTCAGAAAAATTTTTCGACAGAGAAAAGGGATTTCTCCCCTATATTTAAATCCTTAACGTTAGTATAAATCTTTCGCATAAAATTATCTGTACCCATAAATTTTCATGAAAATTACAATATAATCGCACTCTCGTTCTCGCTCCTCGTCTGACCGACGAGATATCGCGAAGAAAACCCACATAAAAAGTCACTAAAGAATTTCCATGAAGAGCAGATGTCACTTTTTGCCAGGTCGACTCGGTCTAGGGAGTTTTACAGAAAATTGACAGATGGCAGGAAAATCTCGACTGGCGTACAAACGTACCTTTGCGAATACCACCCTTATACGTACATATATACAAGGCTTTAAGAGAGGTTAAGGAGAGAGAGAAGTATTGCGCAACCAAAAAAATTTAATCATCGAATAAATTCCTTAAAAAACATTATAAAAAAATGATAAATATGGTAATCGCGAAGTACATGATCGTAGACTATTTTAAGTGCCAATTTGAAAATCCTTCCGCGATCGCGAACCCCCGAAAGAGAGCAGAGAAAAAAGTTCCCCTTCTATACTCGCGCTTGAGCAGTATCTAATAGGAATCGACTCAGTATCTGATATCTAGGGATTTTTTTGCTCCCCTATACCTTGGCCAATCGGATCCCTCCAGCTAATCCATTAGAGAAATCCGAAATGAAAAGTATCTAGGATCTTTCCTATACGAGGTCCGGATATGGATACATATACCTTGCACATATACACCCATCCCCTAAGAGCACCGCCAATCCGAAAATCTCGACGTATCTCCGACTCCCGTGCGCAATCAGCCTCTAGTGGAAGTAGGGTACCGAACCACCCCAATACGTCCCTGGCATTCTGATTAGTGGCAAATAATACCCGTAACAATAGCCAGCCCTTTGTCCAGGGGTGCTCTCAGCCGTTTCTGACCCTCCGGAGCATCCCCGAGACACGAGCCAATCAGTTTGGCATCTGTCCTATCCTGCCACCCCAGAGTACAGCAACCACCGGCACCGCCATCAGCATCGCCATCATCCCCCGCGCAGACCCTAAAATTCTCAGCCCCCAACGTCCTTCGCATAGGGCGGGTGTGGCCCCTCGTTCCTGAATTTTCGGGAATAACCATCCACCAAACCACCCACCCACCCTCTACTAACACGATGCCACAGATTTTCACGATTATTAGCTCTCGACTAATTAACGGCTCGTTAACCCTCTTGCTGTTGTGTGACCCTTCAGGATCACTGGGGTTGCCAGAGATTTCTTCTTTTGTTTTTGTTTTTTTTTTCCTCCATTGGTAAAAGAAAAAAGGGGGTCCCTTGCTTTTTTTTCATCATCAAAGAGATTTTAGTTAATTAAACCGTTCTTTGTTTTTTCTTTTTTTATCGTCAGTCCATTTGTAGCGTGGCGGCCGTCGACGAGGTTAGACGGCGGGACGTACAGCAGAGACGCGTGTGGTTAGATTTCAAAATTTCTTACGATTAATGTCAAACTTTCACTATGGGATTTAAAAAATACGAGAAAATGCTTGATATTTCCACGTGCGCTATTAAATATACCGAAGGCATTTTTTCGAATTATCGAATCACGTAATGCGATTACCGTTATATCAATGCAATTCCCAATAAATTATTTTGTCGCTCATCCGTTCCCGTTTATTTCAGACAGCCTAAGCATATATGTATATGCATGCATATATCCATATTCATATAAGTGCACTAATGCCTGTGATTGTATGCGTGCCCTACTTGATTGGGGAAATCAAGAGTATCCAATAGTGTTACTATTCAGCAATGGAAATTCACGGTTCGTCGGCCATTCAAGGAAATTGATACAAATGGCGCCTCACTCTTGACCCACTTCGTATATCAACTCACTTCGATGGCGGCAACAGCAGCGACGCCGGCGTCGCCTAGCGTCGATAATAGTAGCATAATGTAAGCACTACAGGTTAGTCGAAATGTCCGGTTGTAACTATGGAGAGCTTGACACATCTCAGGGGAAACGATTCAAGTGCTAATTGAGCATCGACTAATTAACTGTTTACAATTATGTATTTTTCTTTCGTTGCAGTCTATGGCCAAACAATAGATTGCGCACTGTACTTATACGTGGTAGATATACACTATGAGCATAATACCTACTAGGTGTCTAAAATTTTTAACGAAATATTTGGGTATCTGATATTCGTCCTTGATTAAGAAATAAAGCCAAAATGGAATAAGAGGAAAAATGTTTGAATCGAGGAATTCAATTCTAGGGACTTTTCCTTAAGACTCAGTAGGTAAAAACGTACAAAGGGGATTTTCAAGAATTTTCAGTAATATTAATTATAATTAGCCCCAGCCAGAAAGGGTACTTCATAACAAATACTTAAAGAGGGTACGTTTTACGTGAAGATTAATTTACAGGTCAGGTCGAAAGGGGTGAGGTCAGGCTGGCTCGTTCAATTTCCGTTTTACTCACTCTAAGGCCGGAGGTTAGGAGAGCTCGTCCTTGAGTTTTTTTCTTGTGGAAGACGTCGCAGTCGGGAAGCGAAACTCGGAGATGGAAGCTGGAGGAAGAAGAGGTCGAGGATGATGATGAGAATCTTCAGAGGGTGTAAAACCCTCCCGTTGAGGATTGGGAAAGGACGCGTACCGTTCCTGGAAGTATTAAGGTCCTTCGGTATTAAGAACCCTGTGAGTTTTCTCCTTAATATCTTCCTGAATGGTTGGCTGGCTGGTTGGATTCGTTGGCTGGCTGGCTGCCTGGGCTACCTAGCTGGGTGGCTGGCTCTCCTCAAAAGCCGATAACGTTTCCCTCAGGATCGTCTCCGGAGTCTCGAGTTACCTGTCCCTGGCGCTTTCTCGCTCTCAGTCCGAGCTTTTCGACTTCCAGATTTATGCTTTCTTACGTACGACCTCCTACGTGCATCTACAACCACCTACAACCACCTAGTATACAGACACCTTCGAACGACGAGAGAAGCGACCTGAGACTTCAGGTCGGAGCAACTCTGGAAAGAGTAATACTCCTTTAGGAATTTTTTTCTCTCGAGAATTGGAAGTCTTCGAAACGTCTAGGGAAAAACGGGAAAATACACTAGAAACTCCATAGAAAGATGCATCCTGGAAATTTTAGGAATAAACGAAATTTAGTATGATCCTTTGACGAAGTATAAGTTTTCGAAATCTATACTACTTGGGGGGGGGGGGGGGGGGGGGGGGTAGAAGTAGAAATTTTTTTCTGTGGTACCCCTTTTACCCACTGCACGTTAAAAGTATTTACGATCCTTAATTCTAATGGTTTTGCCTTGGTGACGACTTTCACGAAGTAGTTGGTACTGGTTCGCAAAAAGAAAAAAAAATGTCCCTAGGACTGCCATTAATCACCAGAATATCCGTTCATTTATCAAACTTCTCGGTTCATGCCTAGAAAACCGTAGAACGCAACCGAACTACGATCCATTTTCCGGAAGTTTCCCTTCCTCAGTATATACAGGAAGTGGCCCTAGAGGACCTCCCCGACGACATCCGGTTATAAGGGTGGCTCAAGTTATTGACACACGATCGGGAAGCGTCAGTGCAGCCAACCCTCGTCCCGGTCGCCGGGGCGATAAAAGCGATTACCGAATTGTTGCTAATGCGATTTGTCGCGCGCGATTCGCGACAATACGATCGCCCGTCCGTAACTAACCGTTTGTAGTAAAATCCCCAAAGTCCCTACAGCGTTATCTAGGGTATTTTTATTCTTCCAAGAAGTAACCTCCCTTAACGCTAGAAACATCCCCCGATCGTATCGTACGTATTCCTCGTAGAGATTAGACCCATAACTTCTCGTCCGAGCACGATACCAACTTTTCTACAAAAACTTTCGTATTTTCGAAGAACCTCAAAAAACGAAAATTTTTCCTTAACTCCGTGGCGTATTTAAAAAAGGTGGCAAAAACTCAGATATGAATTTTTAACGTAAAAACGTAAATTTTTAAAAAACAAAAATCCCACGATACTCACGATCGATAATTAGCACCATGCGTAATTAGCGATTTTACGTGCATGTTGAGATACTCGACACGACACACTGTGACATAATGGATGTGACTGATCACTATCACGAGTATCACTTAATGATATTAATACCATACACTTATACGTGTATTTTTTGTATCACATGACTTTAAATCCTCATATGGAAATAATTCAAATTGACTCACCATAATACAGACTGTCCTATACGTTCCAGAATATTTGTTGTGATACTTGTGTACTAGATTGGTACTGCCGTAACGACGTTGTAATAGTGCATACTGTTTATTGCTGTACCAACAATTATTACTATGTTACTTGCACGTATGCGAATGCACTTTGGTACAGTTTACGGTGCATTTCCAAGGATATGGAACGTGCGGGCTATCGTGCCGCCAAATACGTTACGTGTTCCCATCGTGCATGCATGCATACGTACCTAAATATGTACATAAATATATGCATATCTGCGCGATTTATTTGCATGCAAGTGCTACTTTGCCGTGCAACTAGAATTTTACATGTAACAAGGTTCGACGTGGCGATTCCGTCAGGAATTTCGCAGCGGCTAATTGCGGCGTTATTTTCAGCGGCGAGTTTCGTTCGAGATAACAATTACACGATAAAAAAAAAGGCAATGAAGATTATTATACAAAAAAAATATATCCAGCCACGACCCAGTTTGACGAAGGCCTTGCTTTCCGCTTTTCGTTCGTTCCTCGATGAAAATCCACCTTTTTTTTTTATCATTTTGGGCTCGCGCATGCGCGAATAAATATTATTCTCCTATCGCTTTACTTTTCTTGCTGTACAAACATTTCGCACCCTTTACGCATCTGTCGTAGATTTGTCGATGGGGCTTAAAGGTTCGTGTACGGACGCGTACACCCGTCGTGTATCTCACAAAAATTTTTTTTTTCTTTTCCGTTCTTCTTTTTCGATCTCGTGCTTTCTACTACCTTTGCACCCGGCTGAGAATTTATGAGAACTTCTACTTTCGAAAAATAAATATTTGGATTGTATTTCTCAGTTGACGCCAGAAGCCCTATGGAGCTATAGTCCTTCGCTTCGATCGGCTTCGCATGTATCAATGTACAGAGTTTGAAATTTTTTTTTTTTTCAAATAAAAACAAGTGGCAGTAAGTATACCCAGACATGAAATTTACGGTGGTACGAAAGATTAAAGTCAATTTAGTCAAGTCACTCGTATTAGGGCTTTAACGGTTATCATGGAAACGGATACTGATAACACGTTATCCGAGCAGCTTTTATACCATATGTAACGATACGAAATTTCGGATGAACGCGTAAGTGACTTCTTGTAATTTTAATGAGGAATTTCATTAATTGCATTGGTACGCCCGAGTACTAAGTTCATGAAGATATTATTATTATTATCATCATCAATTATCGTTCGCTGTACTACGTCATTCAACCTTCTGACAACTATTCAGAAGATTACTGTATTAGAGGGAATTATTACGTATATGTCATATCGAATTCGGTTTACCATTATATCATTGTTATTTTAGTGGGTGCTTGACAAAAATGATAACCACTGAATGACACTTGTGATTATAGCACGTATGTAATATGTTTCGGAAAGGGATCACTCAGTTTCTTTTTCTTTTCGATCAAGTCAAAATAATTGTTTATATTAAAATTCATATTTTGAGTTCTTTCTGATAAAGGTCGATTGCCATTGATAACAGAAAGTCAAAGGTCAAGCTATACACGGTGCTGAATTCTGATGTCGTCAGTATCCACCTCTCGATATTTATATTCTAATTTTTACCCGATACAAACTTCGATAAAAAATTCGCGAAACTCGAAAAATTACAAAAATATTTATAAAATTCTGATAGCGTACCGTGCTGTTTGCAAATTTGCAATTGAATATGCCCAACTGCAAATTCAAGAGACAATGTATATTGTCTTATTACCGAGACCCATTAGCGTAATATGAGTATGATCTTAATTAGTTGCTCTATTATTTATTACACTATAACAATATTGATTTAGCAATAATAAATAGTCAAATGCATAGACGCACCTGTGATAGAAATTTAATACCCTATAAAATCGATTGCATCCGAATATATACGTATGCCTGAGTTTTAAGTATTTTTAACGATACGACGAAGTACATGACAAATGTACGATGTTTACGCGCCATTAAATTAATCGTACCTGATGGCAACAATATACTTTTGGTTTACAAACCTTTTGACATCGGAGATTGTTATTTTTTTTTCAATGACTTGTTTTCATGCTTTTCTTTCAATAAAACCAATCCTATCCGGCGGTAGTATCGGCAGAATACAATCGAGTCATAATTAATAAACGCCTGTTATTTATTTTTTCTCTGCTATCCACGCTTACGACCCCCCCCCCCTACCGCCCCCCTCATACAGATAATGCCAATCGCGTTTCATACTACAAAATATTGTGCAATGTCTGTCGAATAGCCTCGAATTGTTATGACGCTTTTTTTTTCGTGCCCCCCGCCGCCGCTGGCGCCCCCTATACGATATTCTCGTAACATCAACTTTACGTGAGTTTATGAATTTTTCCTTATTTTAGTATCTTGCCGAAATTAATTAGGAACACCCGATTATATCGGATGGTCTGTAAGTAATAGCTATAAATAATTTTTAATCAGATACGATTAAAAATGGATTTTAGTAAAAGTGTGGGCTATGTGAAAAAAAATTTAATTATTCGGGGGGGGAGAGGGTTTAAAGGTATTCGAATTCATCGATATTAACACTGTATAGATCCGTTACACGTTCAACTATACGTTTAATCCATATACATATATATCGCCATACTCAAGCGACCGGCGAAGCGTGCAGGGATTTATGAATTTTTCAAAATTCCTAAAAGCCTTCTCCTCCGCATTAATTAATCCTGTAATCCAATCACCTAATAGCTCCCCAACTTTCCGACTGACGAATACCGTGCCCTTCGCCTACGTGAATTTCTTTTTTACCGCGTATCCCTTAATGCCACGCGTCCTCCAATTTTCTTTGTAACGAATTCGAAGATCGATTTCTTATTTTTCTTTTTCTTTCACGGGCCACTATTTTTATTTGCTGACATTTTATTCCCTGGACGACGCCAGTAGCTTTATCAAGTGAGAAATATCTGGCGTAAAGGTAAGCGTAAAGGTTACAAGGTTTACCATATAGGTCGTGAACTTCGTAGAATGGCGTTATAGCTATCTTTGTATCCATAGATCAAAATAATTGTAAGTTTCCCTTCGGAGCCAATTAATCCGATCGAAATCTTCACCCGAGTAAATATACAGTCCCGGCTGTCTGAGGGTAATTAACGTATTGTTGGATAACCATCTTGCGAGGAGGTGGAAAAGGATGAATCTGAATATCCACTTATCTAACTACGTAAGTCAAAGCGGAGCTAGTGGTTAGGTTGTTCGCCGATAGGTATCTTGGTAGCAGTGGTACCAATCGATAAATTATATCCACGAAAGCGAATAAAATCACGTGACAAATACGATGTCGAATTGCAGTAAAAGAATTTCATTCGAGCATAACGTCTTACGTAACTGTCAGCGACGCGAAACCAAGTACGAAGATTGTTATGGGTCGCGTCAGACTAATGAATGATTTTGACACCTCGTCGTACTGATAACAAAGATCGCGAATAACACGACGGAGCGAAAATCGCCTTATGGAATCACACGAGTTCCCGTAACGGATATTATAAACGGAAGGGTTAACTTTTTTCCCATTACTACAAGAGGGCGTCATCCACCTCCGGTGCTACCCTTATTCTATGGTTACCTAACCTAACCTGTATCTAGTTACTTTATACGTAGGTTACGTACTCACGTACACGCACAGATTCCCTATACCCTCATGTATCAACCATCCGGAAATTACCTGCCATATTATCATAGCCCGGGTTCGCGAGTACCTATACCCAAATGTATTTTTTTTTTCGAAGTCTCAATAAATTTTTATCGAAAACGACCCTGGGAACAATGGTCGACGTACGTATATGAAAACAGGCTCTCGCGGCTCGTTGGGTGAAAATTGTTTGTTTTTCTTGAACGCAACTTGAAAGTGGGTCAACTTTTTTCTTTCTATATTTCTTTTTGTATCTTCGTATCGGAATGATCCTTGGTGCGTAATAATGACCCCGACGACCTCGACGTCACGTAAAAACTCGTTCTACCAACTCGTGAATGTGTTATTTGCGAAAATTACTGGTTTGTATAATGGTAATTTGATGGGATCTTCTTTTCCGAACTATGTCAATATATATATATTTGTATGTAATAATTACACGTGTACTATTCTTACTACATATGTACACGTATGGGGGACAGGTATCATGAATCTTCTATCCCGGGACATATGGTTGAATAAGAAAAAGAAAAGGGAAGAAAAAAAAATGACGAAATAGATATCTAAGAGTCAAATTGGCTCGTGTCTGCTATAGTAAACGTAATAACAGCAATGACGATTGGAAATAATCATTCCTAATTGGAATACGTTTATCGGCGAATAACCGTGATTTTCGTCATACGCGATTACGTAATAATAGAGGATGAATTGTAGGTACAAATTTTTTTCTTCCAACGAAAACGCCATTTTCTCGTAAATTTAATCGAACATACAAGCAGCAGAGTACGCGTGCTCTGGCAAAAAGAAGAACGTACCCTTCGTAAACGTCGGCGAGCTCATTTTCTCATGGGACTATTCCATTTAATTGTTGGAAAGTATAACAAGTGCGCGCTTACTGTCAAACAGAATAATTTGATGCGTATAATTAACGTATCGCAATTAACCGATAAATAGTAACAGCGACAATTAGCCCAAGTTCGTAATTATGAGTCGGTTGTGTACCCTCTGTTACAAAATTTCTAGAATGATGTTAATCCGGGTCCATCCTCCTCTCCTTCTCTAAATTAAATAAATTGCTTTCTCTCTCTCTTTCTATACTGCCGCGTGCATATCAACATTCACATATGCACTTGCGACCATATGCATCGGCCGCATTGAACACACGTGCGACAGTCACATATGCATTCGCACAAAGTACCCAACGGTGAACACTCTTAAAGTTCCGGCGGGACGCCGGTGCATCCAGAGAATATTTACGAGCGATGCATATATATATATATAACTGCATAGGAACGCCAGTATATATTTCAAGTGCACCGTGTCCAGGAGACGAGGGGTGTACGTGCGTTCTGTGCGTTTACAGCGCGGTTGAGGGAAGAGCCATAAAAGTGAGGGACGGGGAGGAAGGGAGGACGAAAGGAAAAAGTACAAAATGACGGAAAAAGGTTTAGTAGAGAAGCACTGGAGAAATAAAGCGAGAAATAAATAATATCGCTGTCGCACCGCGTGTCTGGAAACCTCGAAAATTCGTATAGCAATTCCTATACGTACTGTAAGAGGTGGAATATTATATATTTGAGAATATATAGATATATATAATAAGAGTTAGAGTCGTATATATATTTCAGAATATGCAGTACGGCGTATAGGAAGGGGATAGTGGGGAAAAGTGCAACGTAGCGTAATGCACCATGCACTATGCTGCACCATGGGGTTGGTCGCGGTGCCCAAGAATGCTGCCTCTTATATACAGGGTGATCGGAAAATGACGCTCGTACGTACAAACCCCCTGTATATATGCTAGAAAATTTTTTTACCCTTAGTATACATATATATATATATTTATAGATTCCATAACTTTCTGTGCTTTTTATGTGTACGTATAGCTCGCGAGGTTAGTCTGTCTCTCCAGCTTAACGTAAATGCACCGATGCACATTTGCGTATGTACGAGTGCTCACGGGTATACAGTTGCATCGGTAGCACTGCTGCACTTCGTATTCTTGTCTCTTTTCTACACTGCAAAACGTCCTCGGTAAAATCCAGTGTACAATCTGCAAGTTATTGATATCATAACTCGATGCAATTCAAGTGCATCCGCCGGGACTTTTACCGGACGATCGTAATACATTCCGAGGCGATCCTTTTATTTTTGTGAATTTCGTCCTGTAGTGCTGATATTATATATATATATGTGTACTGTCTGTATAGCGTACGATTCAGATTACTCGTGCTGTGTTATATATAGGGAAGAAAAATGCGAGACACCGATTTACACGTGAAGGCACGATAAATATGTGCCGTATTCAGGTATATATATGCACATATGTGAATATATATATATTAAAATATATACAGATGGAAATGTACTTGAAGTACTCCCCCTGTCTTTTTTTTTACTTTATACTCCGTACAACCCTTTGCGGATTGCATTTATCCGAAATGCACTTCAGGTACCCATTTCCTTTCTCTCTCCTTTCCGCTATATGCACTTTATCTTGGTGCCTCGCTCGTAACTAATGCGCATTGCCGACCGCGTATATTGCCATTGCAGTTTCCATGCGAGGCACCGTTTGCCAGTGGCAGATGTTATTTACTGCAATTTTATTGGAGGCATTCGAGATCGCTCTCGCAGTGACGATTTTTGTCAGATGCAATTCCGCTATATGTACGCGGTGTACAATTTTAACGTCAATTAAAATAGCTATTGGTACACCGTTAATTACTCGTTCTTCGTTACTGGCGATAATTGTACCTGGACCTACAGTCGTTACACTGCTATTCAATGCAGTACTTACCTATCTACTCGCGTATACGTATCTCTATCTGCACACCGTACCTCCGCTTGTCTTCACTACGTGAGAATCCTTTGTACCTCCTGGCATTACTGGCGACATCTATTTCAGAAACTAATTGCACCAACCTTACTCGATATGTCTTTGCATAGACTCCCTGTGCACAATCCTATTGGACTTAGACTGATCCTCTGCTTCGGGACTAAGTTTGTATTAATTTCGTGATCCATATATATATACGTAGGACGATCCTTCCGCGACGCAGTAAGGTCAAAGTTTTACTCAAAGGGAACCAGTTGAGTTTCTGGTAACATTTATTTCGTCAGACGTCTAAGGGCGGCTATTTCATTGTCCTGTGTATCGCATTATGTCACTAGATAAAGACTATTCGTTTACGTATTGAGTTACACAGTGGTATCGTACCACCTGAAGGTTGTTCTATCATGGAGATCAAATGGACAGGCATTAACTTCAGTCGATACGATGCTCGTGTTTGACCCTGTACAAATATTGTTTTTGCACGCCAGACAGTAGTGCATGTGGAGAGTCGTATTAGGGTCCAGGGAAAAAAAAGCTAACATAAGACGCGAAATCAGCTGGAAAGTATCTCGCGTGGTAGGTATACGGATAAACAACGTTTGCTGAGAGCTGTCTGGAGATAAAGTGAAGGAATGACTAGGGCCGACGTAGGGACTACCGAGAATTTCGATCGGATGTCTAACAGTGGGATACTCCTTTTTTTGTCATCTGGTCCTGGGTGACGTATGGTTCTATCGTACGTCATCCAGTCTATACCCAGGACCCTCTTTCGCGTTTTTTATTTTTTTTTTTCGACTTAACCTCAAAGTTCCGTCCTTGTTTTACACTGAAGTTACTAGACCTCACGTAATTTATTCCCTAGTCATTGTACCGATATGTGCGCACAAGTGCTTCGCTCGAGAATATATATATAGGCACTTAAAAAGTGCATTCGCTTTGATAACCACCGAGAGAAAACGTCGATCGTCGTTACGTTGGGAATAAACTCCCCCCCCCCCCCCCCCCCCGTGACCCTATCGAGATCCTTTTGACATAACCTTAAAAAAAAATGATAAATGACATCCTTGCTGATGTACGAGTCCTTTTAAAATTTTCCGTAGCGCGAGACTCGCTCCCGCGGAATATCAGGCGAGGCTTTTAAAAGCCTTTCGCGCAAATCTAGGTTAGGAGCTGTTAAAAAAGGTCTAAGGGGGCCAGAGAATGGTCACTAGGGGAAAAAACGGAGAGGCTTCGATAAATAAAAAAAGTCCCTAGATACAAAGAGGCAGAGAGAAGTGCATGATAGAGGCAGCCTTTGATTTTCTAGGGAAAATGTACGTATATACAACGGCAGGTAGATTGTTTCAATAAAAAATTGTTTTTTAATTCCTAGATAAGTGATTCGCGAAATTCGGAAGAGGTGAGGCTTTAATATTTTTTTTCTATCGCGAAATTATACTACGATTTTTTTTGTTCAACTAAAATACTCGAAACATTCATAGCTTGTTAGCACGGTGGAGAATAGTGGTACTGACGTCTGCCTCTTATCAATCGTCAAGTCAGACGTGTCCAGGCCCCGTGTCACCGGTTCTCTATCCAACAGTCAACCTATTTTTAGGTCGAACTATACCACGCACGTGTATGCTCTATGTATGCCTTTCACTATATTTATATAGGTGGGTATTCCTCACATATGATCATATACACGTACGCGATGCCCCTATCTCTTTTACTGTATATTTAACGTATGAAGTCACCGAGTGATTTCATCGGCTGGCGCTCGATGACGTGAACCAGCCGTGAAAATGACTCGGAGCGGATTTCCTCTTGCAGTCCTACTTATTTCTTTCGTTTCTTCATATTTTTCCAAATCCACTGCTATATTTTTTCGATCAAGTCAATATTTCACATAGTATGCTGTGTGGATCCACTGAACCAAATAAACAAAATTTCTAACAGAGCATACAGTCTTTAAAGTGCTGCGCGCACACGTCATGCGGACAGTAACAATAGGTACTGTACATAATTATCCATCCACTGTACAGCGAAGCTGTTGCAATGGATATTGGGATAAAAAAAGTCCCCAAGAAAAGAGAAGAAAAGTGACTGCTAAGGAGGAAAAAAAGTTATGAAATGCAGCGAAACGGAGATAATATATATATTGGAGAATAAAAAATACATGTGAAGTAGGTCCTGACCATTGGGCTTAAGCCATGGGGATCTCAAGCGATAATACCTATAGGGAGAGCTCTTCCGAGCTTGCTTTCGCGAAGGTTTTCACCACCACGAGGACCTTAGGAGCGAGAGAGAGAAAAAGAAGATCGAGAGAGAGAGAGAGAGAGAGAGAGAGAGAGAGAGAGAGAGAGAGAGAGAGAGAGAGAGAGAGAGAGAGAGAGAGAGTGAGAGTGGAGAATTTCCCGAGGCGTTCGAATGAACGTGAAATGGTTTGGAAGAGACGCACTTTTTTCTTTTTTTTTCTTTTTTTTCCTTATTCTCTATTTTTATCTTTTTATTTCTCTCTCTCTCTCTCTCTCTCTCTCTCTCTCTCTCTCGCTTTCTCTCTTATGATCTCTCACCCTTTCGCTAACCTCGCCAGCCCTCTTCATTCCTTTCTACCTATCTACTCACCACCCCCCTCTATTTCTTTCCACTCTTACACGTATACCCTTTATCAACCACCAACCCCCTTCGTCTGGCAGACCTTTAGCGCTTTCCCGTATCATCCTAACCCTTGAACTTTTTTTACTTCAACTTTTTACAATTACTTGCCTTGGATTATCATACAATTCGATTCTGACGTCTACCTGACGTTTGTATTTATTTTGTTAATTTGACTGAAATCGAATAGAAACTCAAAGTTATAACTACTTTGCTATTCTCCTTTTTCTTTGTTGTAATTCATTCGTCTGTGATGCACTTTTAAATTGAACTTTGCCCCCGGGGTCAATGAGCCCGAGAGAGGATCCAGAGAATTTTACCTTTTTTTTTTGTAAATACGCTACTCGCATTACTTTGTATATTTGTACGGTTGACTTCTATCCTCTCAAATGTTTAGGTCTGAGTATGTTCGTTCCGTTCCTTCATTCCTGCTTAGACAAATAGGCAACAACAGGGCTGGGCCCAGTGTATTTAGTCAATTCTAAATGGAATATAGGGAATACCGTACACACGTGGTTCGTACGATATCCATAGATGTACACAGTGTGCCCAGTGTTATAAAAAATTAATAGAAATAAAATATGATTTTCCAATCGTTGTGAAAAACATAAATTCTTCCAAAGAAATTCAAGTAGAAAAACTTTAGTGCCCAGTGCCATTCAATACGTCACAGCGTTGACACTTTCATGGTGAAAAATGGGAAACAATGGCTCGCCGAAAATTTTGGATAAATATTAAAGTCTATCCATCTTCAAGTCTCACTGGCATAATGCGCACTTCGCGGATTTAATACTTATAACGTACCATGTATATAGATATATGCGCGGGGCTCTTTAGAAGGGTCGAAAAGAGATGTAAAAAAAATTCCCTAGACGACGAGGGTCAGTCCTCAAGGAATTCCCATAACGATCGGACGGTTTTCTCGTGAACGATGAAATATAATATTCCTTTCTCCCTACTTCTCGCACGAAATTGCGGCAAGGGCTACTCTTTTTTTTGTTCAATTCTCAGTCATTTTTTGCTTTAGAAAGTTTCGGCTCCTGTTTTTCTACCGAACAATGTAAAAAGAAAATTTAACAATTTTCCCTTACTGGCAATAAAAAAGCCGAAAAGAATGAAACGAATCAGTAAGATACTGTCTTCACGATCGGTGCTTAAAACTTCTCTTATACATAATTTTTCCTCTTAAGGGGACCAAAGGCTGCCTGGGAAGCAGCGAAAAATCCCTAGGGGAATTTCAAAAGGTGAATTGAAATGGCGTTAAATTGACGGGCTCGCGAATTTACTCGTTTCACGCACAGCCATTGGCTATCCTGCGAGCATAAAGCCAGGGCTCCTTATCGGGCCCGGCAAAGGTTTCGCTATCGGTAATCGCTCGATGGATAAAAGAGCACGTGTGAACGTGCCTTTATGCCGATAAGGTCTACAGAATGCCATTCTAGGGGGATTACGTGTATTTGTAGGATCCGAATAGGGACCTCGAGAAATTTTTAGGGTTTTCCTCTCTTCGTCTCTTTGTACGCGCGCGACGCTTTGAAAATGATACAATGAAACGAAAAAAATTGATCGTAAAATTACGAGTTACGCACTGGATATATTTGCATAACTCAGCAACGTGATCACCCCGTATAAATTTTATTGAAGGTTTCAAATACATAATATTTGAATACACCGCGTATCGATCGCTCAAGTACAATATATAATCTTCCATAAACAGTTAAAATTTATTTCGGGCATGTATTGTATAATATATGCATACTCCACTATACGTATACACCGTGTAGACACTATTTCGCATGTAGATACTACAAAGCATATTTTCGTACGTTCTATGTCTCTTATGCATATAATATATATTCCCCATACCGTATATATTCCTATAACACTGGAATAGATATAACTCCATAGGATTATATCACCATATAACCATCCAGAAGCTTTTACATAGGACACGTATGCGGTCCCGACATATATAGTTTTCTAGCAGCTAGTATCTCTCACCGTACAATCCCCCTGTGCTATCGTATGGTATATGCATATATGTAGTAAAAAGATACATAAGTACTCATGTGGCTACATAGAAATGAAAGAACTATCGGCTTTCGCCATAACGTTTATGGCGGGTTGCCGAGCAGCGCGCGGACACGTACCAACCTAAAGCAGTATCTACGCGGCCATTTTTCCCATTACTTCGGGACACGAGCGACCCCTGTGCCACTACCCTTGTCACCCCCCTTTTTCACCCTATGGGTCCACGGTGCTCGCCCAGTCGGTAAAGTAGGATTTACCGTAACCAGACTCGCAGCACGTAGAGAGACCAGTACCAACTGCTTCTTGAGAGTATTTTCTGCGAACTGGGCATCATCGTATTTTTCCAAGACTTTCTAGACTGGTAGGAGGAGAAAGGCATCGTAGAGAGAAATTTTCGATTCTTTCGTGCTTTTTTAGTTTTCTATTGTATAGCGACGTTACGACTTTCGTCTGCGTTGCTACTTTTGGCGGATCAGAGATATAGGGAGTTTTACGTATCTTCTGTATGGTATGCATTGCTGCATCAGATACCAAAAGTATCGAGTTAAGTAATGAATTTTTTTCTTTAGTATCTTTAGAGAATACAAAGGCAAAAATTAAGTGTCCCTAGCAGTCCCTGAATGGTAATTATTTTTACCCTACGTTACAGTGAATTTTCCATAGATTTTCACGTAGTTACGTATGGCATCTATAATGCCGTGACGGGTTTCTGGCTAGGACATGATATATCTACTTTTAATATGGGAAACCGTGCACGTGGGTCCCGTTTGTTCTGATTTCAACGATACTCGAATGACACGCTACTGGATTTTGATTAATGGTCCACCGTTCAAGCCCCCATTCATTCCCCATAGACATTCCCTGCGCTTTGCCATTCCTTTTGGTATCTCGTTTTCATTTTTTTTTCCCTTTATTTTTCCGCTCTCTCGTAGATACCCCTCTCTACCCCCTACGAAATCTCTTGCATTTGTTTTTTTTATTCTTAGGTTATACCCAACCCTCGAGCCATCACAATCACATTTCTTCACAACGCCGATCAACCGTGAAATATGATACGCGGGAGCTAAACGAAATTTGAAAAAAAATCATTCGTTCATTTTGGAGAGCATTTGTTTTCCTATTTTTTTTACACTGGTATTTACTGTGTTCTCCACTTCATATGTTCGACGTCAGTGTCATTTGTCAAAATTATAAAAATTACATACTCAGCGGCAATCGACTGATTGGTTCACAACCGTGTATTATTACTAGATAAATTTACTAGAAATCACTAGGATCATCTCGTACGTGTACGGTGTCACCATGATTACGCAGGGCAAATAGGCGAGTCGGGTAACGCTGAAAATTTCTAAACCATTTCTGCTAGACGTTAGAAACGAGCGCATGTAAAATCGCGAATTACATGTAAAACTATGTAAATTGTATAAACACGTTTGGCCCGTGTATTATTCAACGCGAAACTCCTAGATGTCTGTCCTAGTGAAATTCTAGCCGTTAAATAGAATTACCAGGACGTGTCAACGCCTGTTGCTTTATTCAAAAGACCAAACCGCCGTATTATTTACCATGTACCAATCTCCAATAAACCTTCATAGCACATACGCAACAAACCTACAGCCAGCTACACGGTGTACGCTCGATAAATAAACTACAAATTATCTAATTATTTCGAAACGCACCGCGTAGTGTACGTCGGTGAATTCGCTAATTACAACAAAATAATTAACGTTATCACAGAAAAACCATAAGTATCTAAGAACTTTCGTTCCTTTATCCACGCAACGCAGTGTATAACCTTCAACTCCGTGCATAACCTCAAAATCACAAAATACAATCTGAAAAAAAGACAAGCTCACCAGGGGGCACTATCAACCGACATGGTTTTACCTGGGTGGGAAGAATCATAAAAAAAAGATGCGATAAAGAAAGGAAGAAAAAGATAGAGAAAAAACCTCGAGACGCGTCTAATTAACGCGAAAGGAGAAATGCTCGAAAAATGAGCGTGGAATCATTAGCGGCGGATCCACTCCAGTCGAGTATTATACAGCTCGTGGTTCCGCCGTGTCTCTGCGGCTTTCTCCGACTTTCTTTGAATCTATCTCATGCGCCCTCTTCCAAAACCTCGGAACCCTTCAGTAACCTTCTGTTCGCCTGGAACACTTTGTCCACTCGGTATACAGATACCACACCACGTTACTCGTTTATGCCACTTTTACTTTTATATCCCATTTCTTCTAGTACTTTTCACTGACTCTCTCGCTTGGATTTTTCTACGGGATAAATATATGTATTCTCACTCGCATGGATTCTTCGTATACACATCCATAGACAATTCAGCCGGGAGGAACCTTTACGTGAACTTTAACCTGTAACACCTCCGGGAAACTACCCTGTGTATCTACCTTTCTATTTCTATAGCAAATACTATCACCATAATATCTGCATACATCTGTTTCAGAATTTATATGGATATATATATATATATATATATATATATATGTTACTACGTTACTTTACATAAATAGCCTTGGGTCTTCCTATAGTTTTCATTCAAATTTTACGTTATACTGACTGAGACAGTCAAGAGGAATTCAGTGACGCAAACATTTCACAGTCAACACGACAGTCTTTAGGCTTTTATCTGATATTGATAATAACTTTATTTATTCAATGTCCATTGTCAGTCAGAAGGCAGATCTATTATTTATATCCACGTTAAAAGAACGTGCATTGCTTTTCATGGTAGTCGTACTGTGTGATGTCAGAAAGGCAACTTCAGGACAATCAGATGCGATTTAATCGGTAGAAAAAATCATTCGTAATTATTGTCATACGTTACGAGTAAATAACCGGTGGTAGGGTAGCTCGTACTGGATATATGATTGTACGATTTCTCTTAGCGTATAAACGCAAGAAATATACCAGTTGGAAAATTGGCCCATTGAAAAGGGTGGGAAAAAAAACTAGTTGCACGCGATGCAACTCACGCAATGTACGCAACACGTCGTATCGAGCCGTGCAAATATTGATTTTGACTATATACGTAATAAAAGTGTGAGCGCTTGTCGGTCGGCAAGGGTACATAAGGAGAGTATAGGGTGGGATTGAGGGTAAGGAGGGTGCTTTACGTTACGAGTTCGTAAAGGAAAAATACACCCTTATATAGGCGAGTAACAATACACACACAGTAAAGTGGACCTGATAATCGTTTCCGTTTGTCAAGGGTGATTCGGAGTGTGGGTTGAGATAAAAAAAGAACACAAAGGGGAAAATCGGTCTAGGGAATAAAGGAGAGAAGGAGGAAGTATAAAAGGAAGGAAAAAAAGAGAAAGAGACAGAGAAGGCAGAAAATACGTTGACTTCCGGCGAAATTGGCAAGCCTACAAAAGCGCATCTTCCGGGCTTCGGGATACTGAGATTTTCGATTTCCAACCTTCCCAAATTCTTAGAGTCCTTTTATTTATTAGACATTTTATTCCGTGCGGAAAGTGGCCTCGTTCGGGAGCAACTCGAAAAGTTCCTAGACCTCGAAAACACTGGTGACTAACGTTAACCCGTTACTGAAATTGCACATGTAATCCGAATGGCATTTTTTTTAACCAAGCTTTGTCAAAAGTAAACATTTTTTTTCTGTCTGTGGACACGAACATTTTAAATAATTTTATTCTTCTATCCAATCTTCAAATTCCTCTTGAATCTATTTAACAATTTTTATGCGGATTACAGTTTTACTTTTCTGTTTCACTATTTATTTTATACGCGAACAACGAGAGACTCGCTCGATATTCCGATAATCTAATGAAATCTCTGATTCCGTGCGTTCTTCCAAATGTAAATTTTTATCTAAAATCTAAAAAATGTATTAATCGATAAACAGACGGTTATGAAAAAAAAAGTATGCCTGTCAAGTAACTTTATATGGATCATAACCGAGTGTCTGATGTGTAACGCGTACAAAGAAGAACTAATAGAAAAGTACAATTAGAGCGTAAGCTGGACATGTATGGTATGTCTAAGTGTGAGTGGTCTTAATGAAAATTTTTTTATTATTTAAAACGACCGTAGCGCCCCGGCGTTACATGTTACGTCCGTGACTTTGTCTTCTCTCCAGGCATTTCTCTATACTGTTTCACAGAGTCCTCACTGTTACCGACACTCCTGCACAGTTTCGGACTCTCTTGGACTCCCCGGTACACCCGGCAGACATCTCGTACAGAACTTGTTCCTGGCACGAAGCGCCTAATGGCCGCGAGAATTCATGGCGGTGTCTCCCATTCCAGCACCACCACCACCACCATCACCACCCTCATCCTCCTCCACGCCACACTTAAAAGGAAGAAATTAATCCGAGTTAAACTCGCGTAACGATGAAACACGGCTGTTCCCTTTCTGGGCTTACAGAAGAGACAGAAATTCCCTACGTTTCATATACACCAAATACACAATACAATCACGCGCGGTATTGTACAGGCTCAAGGTGGACCTACTGATAGAGTATACACGTACGGACTATAGTGCACCAGGTAGATATGATACCATACTGTACTATAGTTGCACCTGGATGTACAGAGACTGTTCTGTATTCCTGAAGGCAGATAGCACTGTTACGTATGTATGGTAGCACTGTATTACCAGATAGTACAGTGGAATTTGCTATTGACGATAAGGAAGGGCGTGTCAATAATACGCACAGGGCAAGATGAGCAAATCAATAATTGACGATACACGTAATATTGAATTATTAAAAAAAAATATCAAATACGACAGTGGGTAAATTGTATTAGGTTGGCAGTACAGGATATTGCGGGTCTTGAGGTTGGGTCACAAAGATCTGTACTACTAGGCAGCAGGATGCTGTACTACGATTATGGACCCTGTACCGGGTACTGTACTATAGCAGGTTTCTGTACAGTTAGTGGATGGGTTTTGGGATGCCCTACTGGGCTGTAAAAGGGGTTTCAAACGGGAACAAGGGGCGAGAGGAGGGTGGTAGATACACAGTGGGAGATGGAGAGAGTGAAACAGACAGGCAGACGGAGAGTCAGAGAAACGTGACCATGATAAATGCCCGACACACATCACCCAACAAACTCACGTACCTCAAAACGGACTGCGAAGCCGCCATTATGCTAAAACGTAATCTGCCGATAACCTGCCCCTGTTATACTGGACTTGCTCAGTGCGCGGACTGTTACTGGACAGTTTGGACTGGTTGAGCTTCGTTCGGAATAATTAGACTTTTGACAGTGTACTGGTGGAAAGATAAATACAAAAGGCCACAGACCTGTAATACCAACCTGAATAATATACTGGGTGAAAATTACTACCGAGAAAGACCCGTAACGTTATACTTGGTATTCACGAAAGAAAACGTAAACTTGACAATTTTTCTTCTCAGAACTTTATAAGTTTATTTAAGCTTTGGGTTGGTGCTCGGTTAATTAAGTACGTCTGACTCCTAGGGACTTTTTCTTTTATATCAAACGGAAGCGGCAATATATATATATATAGCGTCTCTCGATGAAATAAATCGAAAGAAGAAATCAAGTCCATCATCCTCATAAGTTTAAGCCGGCAGCCGCCATGCGCAGTTTCGATAACTTTCGAGCTACGGCATATTTCACTGGATTCCTTCACACTAGACTAACCTAATCTACTGCTATCCTAGGGTCGAAAACTTAGGGTCCCTAGACGTTGGCGGTAAGAAGGGATAGAGAGCAAAAAAATAAGAGGGAACCGCATTGGGAGGGAGTGATGGGGGGAGCGTCGTAAACTTGCGCGAAGCTTTTCGGGATGAAAGGCCCTAGCTTCCCGGAGGACTACGACTACCCCTCCCCCTCTTCCTCCCCCAGGCCCCCTTCAGTTCCCCGAAAGCCGTCATACCTTCGTGCAATTTACTGCAACGCTTCAAAAACTAATTTTGAAATTCCATATTCTCGTAGCCACTGGGTTTACCTACCTACTCAACCGTCTACGTAACGCTTCTACTTATCTTAGGGGTGGTTTCGCGAGAGCACCCCTTTTTTTCTACAGCCCTGAACTTTGCCAGTATGGTAGAGCCGCCTCCGTTTTTCAGCCCTTCTTTTACGTTCGGTAAAATTCCGCGCTCGTATTCTCCCAACGCGATTTACCCAAGACCATTGAGAAAGAGAAAAAGCAAAGAGAGAGGATAAAGAGAGGAATGAAAATAAAAGTAAAATCGGCGGAAAGAACGGGAAAGACCTGCACGTATCCATAGTACGAGGTTAGGCGTATATATGGTAGTGAAGGAAGAGGTAGAAGAAAGAAAGAAAGAAAAAGATGGCGCCGCGCAGAGGATATCGGGTCGTGAGAGTTGAAAATCCAGTAAGACGCTCGAATTGGTAATACGGGAAGAGTACCTATCGTAATTTCCCATAAGACTGTGGAGTGGTGGTTCAAACTTCTTTCTCAAGACTCCATAACCTAACCTCCGTTCTATGTAAAGTATTACGCCATCTTCTTTTTATTCATTTCTTCATCGCGGGTCCAGTACTTCTTACAATGCGTCTACGGACAGAGGAAGTCCTATGGCCATGCATCGTCGAGTTAACGAGACTAATAGACACTCGTAATTGCTCACTAACGGGAATTCCTGGTGTGATGCGACGTCGGGAAGAGCATCAGGAAGTCGTCCGTGCGACTTTCAGGCTTTCGTTAGCATCATTATTGTTATCATTATCAGAGAAGTTACCACTTACGAGGCTCCTCGTAAACTAACTCACACCCGTCGGATCTCGTCCTTTTATAGTCTCCTCGCCCTCTGTTCCTCCCTACCATCGCCACCGCCAGTACCACCTATCCCCGCCAGATGGCAGACCTACCCGAGAGATGGCTCTCTTTCACAGAAGCCGCGAAGTACCTAACTTTAATTACGTGATTCATTGGCGTGGAAGCTGGCGCCCCGTAAGCTTTCTAGGAAAATCTCAGCGTATCGAGTTGACGAGCTCAGCGTTTTCTCTAGGGAATGGACTCCCGTAAGTATATACAGAGAATTATGGCGGGCGAAGGAAAATTATAAGACGGTTATACAGGGTGTCTTAAGAGAAATAAAATCTCTACGATCCTATGGGATTCTCGCGTAACGACATATATCCCACTGTAAAGTTCTTACTTAACCTACAAAGAGACTACTACGTTCAACGTCAGACTTGACAGATGAAATTTTTATCTTATTCAACTTATTCATTCTGCTTGAGGTTATGTTATGTTATGTTATTATTATACTATTATTCTTCAACGTTCTACCGAGTCTTCAGCACTTTTTCAACCTTCCTCTCGAGCACTTCCTTGCGCCCTCCAAAGCAGCTTCAGTTCGTTAACCTCTTCCTGTGTCCTCCTCCGCATCGTTGGCTTACTTAGCCAACATCTGGATAGTGGCTGACAGGCGCTTCCTAGCTAACGTGCACTCAACTACTTAATAATGCACCAGTCAGCCAGCCACTATGCACCCATTATGCTTCTATGCAACCCCCATCGTAGCGTTGCAACGAGCCAAGCATAATGCAAGATTCGTGGCGAGCTTGAGCCTAACCTATGCCAACGTAGCGTAACCTAACCTAACATAACACAACCCAAAGCAATAGAACATAACGTTACTTTCGTAGCTATAGCCCGCCACGGATGTGGCACACGTGTCGCGAACTCTCCCGCCGTCTTGCCGATTAATTTTCTTACACTAGGGAAATCTTGAGACTCCCCAGTCTGACTCATCTTGCCTTCCCGTGTACCTCTAGGGGAATACTCGTTAGGGAATTTTAACTCCCCAAGTAGCAGTTCCCGAGGGTCGCGAATGAACTTTCCGGTGAGAACATTTTTCAAAGATTTATCGAGTGGTGTACGTTAGACATCTCGATAAATCTCCAAGGGCGGAGAGTGCAAAGTAATTGCGTAAGCGGAGCTTGGGTTACTAGAGATTTCCTGTGAATTGCTAGAACGGGATGCTAGGGATTTTCTTGATTAATGCCGGTAATAGTAGGCAACCGTATTAGTATCCGTCGCCAGAAAAATCTTTAACGGCAAATTCCTTATGAAAAATACGGAATATTGTAATTGCGAGATTTCAACTTTATTCATCTTTTTTTCTTTTCATTCTCTTTTTATTCCCTAGAAAGGAGAATTCCCCGCGCTTTCGTAACGAGAGAGACACGGACACAGAGACAGAGAGGGGTATATTGCCAAGACGAAATTGAATCGAACTCCTGCAGGTCGAAAGTCCCATCGATAAAGAAGATCGGGATCGACTTGAGATTCCAATTTCCGGGTCTTTGCCCATAGAAACCCACCCTACGACCTCCAACATTCCCCCATACTATTCGCATACTCATACAAAACACACACGCACACGAGCTTTCGTGAATACCCCAGTAATTGGCCGACCCTGCAGCTCTCCGATTCCCGTTGCACTTCGTTGCACTCCGTCGCGGCGCCTTGAGTCATCTCCATTCTACCGGAGGCACCGTGCTACTAATACTACTACTTCTACCAGTATTCCTACAGCTACCATCATTACTACTTTTACCACTACTACCCCTACTACTACTACCAATCACTTTTTTCCCCCTTTTTTTATTTAGCCCCCATTTAACCAGTTTAGGTTACTACTCCTGCGACTACTGTTACTACCCGCTGCTACTACCAGCACTTCTGCTACTACCCCATCAACGTATACTACTTCATGGCAAACCCCTTAGAAGTACCATAGCCATTTTACGTACGCCCTCTTCCATTCCCCTGAGTACCCGGTGAGCATGGTGAAACTTTCTATTAGAAGTATTTCCACCCCTGAAAAAAAAATGAAGTACCACTGCGAGAGCAAGAGAGACGAGGGGGAGAAAGAGTGGGCGCAAGAAGAGAAAAGAGATATGTAAAAGTTAAATATTCATTCGGCAACGGGACTACCCATCGACCGAAGTGAAATGCCCCTTGGCTCATTTCCAACGAATCCGTCGCTGGGTATCTTCTGTTTCCTTTTTTTCGTCCTTTTTTTCAAACGGGCGTCGAGACACGAGAACGCTGCAACCGTCTACCTTACCGTACCTGTTGAACGGTTTCATGAAAATAATGCTCCAGCGGCTTAACCCTCTCTTGGTCATTGTATACATATACGTATACATATAGATATATTAACCATCCTGTCCTATAGATCCCTATTTCGGTTAGGTTTCTCTGTATTTCACTCAGTTTACGGCTAAATTTATCGTCGGGACCGCATCCCCATAGATCTACTTTCTTCTTCGGATACAATTTATACACCGGATTATTTATCGCTTGGCTAGAGGATTTCGCTTTTTTTGCTCGTCCCTTTCCGAGATATTGAGACTTTTCTTCGGATCTTCCCATCTCTATAAACTGATCTTAGGATTGGAGTCAAATTTTTAGTTTTTTTTTCTTTTTTTTTTTTGGTGGACTTCCTGTTTGTTGTTCAGACGAGACTGCGACTTACCTTGCGACAAGTTTATACTCCGTGGATGCTCCCAAAACACGTCATGGGTGTTCATGGGTGAACTTCCGCCCCGCCTTGACATCAGATAATAAATTAATCAGTATTTTTCATCAGAGTAAAACAAAAATGTGAGACGTGACATTTCATACGAAGAAGATCCCTTATGTTTTGCTTTGGTAAACATTTTTGGCAGATGTATTTTCTCCCACAAAAATTGTCGAGTGACGTTTATACGTAAAGAGGGGGGGGGTGGGGGGAATGTATTTACGCGATTATGCAAATATCAATACGAATCTAATGAAACACTTCGTTGAATGAATGGGGGTAAAACGGCTCATTTGTTTAGTTTTCTACCCCATGAATGTCAACCCTTGTCGTCCGGTAATTACAGTGCGATGGACAGAGGAATTACTGGACAATTCGCCTAAGTACACCCCGTGTAATAAAAGGCTAATTACACGAGTATAAGGTTAAATTATTATTCAGTGGGGGAAAAAAAAAAGAATTATAAATTTACCCTTTTGATGATCAATTCCATAGGAAATATTTTCCTACCCCGTACACCCTCTACCGGGTCTATATCATGCTTACCACAAAACTCGACGATATCCCACGCTTAAGCGTCACCTACGAACAAAGATAAGACTCGCTTAGGGCCGCGTTTCCATGCGATACCGTCGTGGCTTCCTGGCTAATCCGATTTTATGGGCGGCCATGCGCGAAAAGCATCGCTGAAAGCTTTTGCCTTCAAGCGTTCACGAGAATTTCCAGTTATACTTTTTTTTTTCCTTTTGTAAAATGTCCCCTTTTCATGCTTCGACATGGAAGGTTCAGAGCTTTTAATGGCGATAGTAATTAACGTTTTCGTTAATTAAAATTAATCGGCCCGACGTGTGACGAATCAGACATTGAATTTTCGACATAATAAAGATCGAATTAATTTAGTTAAAAATAATTGCACATTCGTATTTCGGAGTCGTTGTTGTGGCGCGTACCGATAATTATATCACTCGTACCTGTAATTGCATCTAGAGGAAGTAATCTAATTTAACATAATTAACGGGAATCTCAGGGACGATGAATCATCTACCTGTTATTCAGGATAACCTAGTTAATTAGTAATTGCTAATTATACTCATCATATCAGACACAACATCTGACGCATAGTTGCTACTTATCGCCATGATGACACTCGTGGCTACGTACCACAGGATTGCTTATACAGGGAGAACAAGAAATACGTTCAATTACGATGTATACGAAATTAAATATTCCACGACCTATCTTGTTGTTACATTTATCTTAATTAGTAATGTTTTTCTAATTACAGATATCGCGGCCAAAAGGATTTCTGAAACTGCCTCTAATCCTGCTTCTATCGACGCTCCTGGTGACTCTTGGTAGAACCGCATCGTTCTGTCCAAATGGCTGTACCTGCGACGACGACACCCTGGTCGTGTCCTGCATCGGTGCAAACCTGGACGTCATTCCCATAGCCCTGAATCCGAGTATCCGGAGGATCGTTCTCAAGGACAACAAAATCAAGATAGTGGACGCGGCAGCGTTCCAGTTCTACGGTGATCTCAGGAACGTGGATCTCTCGAGCAATCACTTGTTCACGATACCAAATGGCAGCTTCGAGGCGCAGAAGCAGCTGGTGGAACTTCATCTGAAGAATAACAAAATTTCCGCCCTCACGGAGAAGACGTTTCAAGGTCTGAGATCTCTTACGGTTCTCAATCTGAGAGAGAACTATTTAGAGATCCTTAAGGGCGAGTTGTTTGCCTCGTTAACAAAGCTCGAAGAACTTGATCTTGGTAGAAACAGAATATCGAAGGTCGAGCCTGAGGCATTCTCGAAGCTGGGTAACCTCCGGGTTCTTTACCTGGATAATAATCAGCTGAAAGTCGTACCCTCGCCAGCTTTGACACCACTGACATCCCTGGCGGAACTCTACATTGGTGAGAACTCCTTTACGAGCCTACCAAACGATGCTTTTCGCGGCCTTGAGAGGTTAGCCGTTTTGGATGTGAGGAACGCCGACTTTCACGAGATCAGCGAGTCGGCTTTCCGAGGATTGGCAACCCTGAGGACACTGGAGATCGGCGGTAACCACCTCAGGGAAGTGCCTACGAAACAGTTGGCTGTTCTATCAAGACTGGAGGAACTGACCCTGGGTCAAAATGACTTCACCGTCTTGAGATCGGGTGCGTTTCAAGGTCTGACCAATCTCAAGAGACTCGATATCTCCGGCGCCACTCAACTCATCAGGATAGAACGTGGCGCCCTTTCCGACAATGGTAACCTGGAGACCCTGATACTCAAGGGCAATAAGCGCCTATCCGTCATCGAGGATGGGTCCTTGGCGGGTCTACCTAACCTAAGACATCTGATGCTACGCGACAATGCCTTTACGGGATTCTCGGAGTCCCTGGTAGCCTGGACGGAATTGAAACGTCTAGACCTCAGCGAGAATCCATTGATATGTGACTGCAGCTTGTTGTGGCTAGCCGAGGTTCTCATCCCCAGGAACTACAGTCCAGTGGTGTGCGCAGAGCCTGCAGAGTTACGTGGCAAGCCAATAAAAGGCATGAGTCCAGATGAACTAGGCTGCGCCTTCTCGGATCCACGAAGACAAGCCCTCCTCGCTACGATATGCACCGGTGGTCTCGTCTTCCTGGCTGGTCTCGCATTTCTTCTGTACTACAGATGTCGCAAACGCGTACGCGACGCTCTGAAGGATTATAAATGGAAGAACCGTGCCATTTCCAGGAAGGAGCACGAGTACCAGAAGACATTCTCCGACGAGGAGTACATGGTCAGGGCGGCCCACAGTCAACAGCAGGCCCAGGTCGCCGCCGGTATAAAGCCCATACCAGTAACGGAACTGTAGCTAGAGCTTCGGGCGGCGAGCCCCGGAAATGGCGGAGTTTGGTTCCTGCCACACGGCGGCACGACGCCTGCCGAAGGTTTCACTTACATAGATGGCGATACTGCGCGTCAGTTACGGCGTCCTGGTACCCTGCCTGGTCCTGGCAATCCGCCGAGGATTCATCAAGTTAGTCACTCGTTGAGAAGAGGTCCGCCGGCACTGCCCGCGAGATCAGAGTCCATTCAAAATGGCTCCACGATCGGTCATCATTATCCGCAGTCGTCGTCATCGTCGTCGTCTTCGTCTGCTTCGGCGGCAACGTCAGCACCGTCTACGCAGAGACACACGTCCACGTGTTCACAGGCCTATCCTACTCTACCGTTGAATGGACACGTCGCGACGCATCACTATCATCATCACTTTCGCGACAGATCGCGAAATCGCGAACATCGCGATCACATTGAACAGGACATTCAAAAGCGAGAACGCGATCGCAACGGCGTCGGGAATTATCGGGCTTGAAATTTACGAAATGCTGGAATCGAAATGGATAAGTACTGAGAATCCTAAATCGAGAGGTTATGTTAGGTTTGATCACAGGGACAGAGAGAAATTTGAAATATGCGGATGTCTAGTGAGTTTATGAGATATTCAGTTATTGTGGATCCAGTCTAGTAACTTTTCTCGATAAACCACACAATAGCCGAATATTTCCGTAGGATAATACCGTGTTATCCTTTGTGAGAAGGTTCATTCGACCCTCCCCCCTTACGTATGACACGTAAGTAAGCTCCCTATGATCCCAAAGCAAACAAAGGACCTTTCTACAGGTTCCCAGTTGTTCCAAAACCTTCCAGTTTTAATCCTGTCCCGAAAAGTTACGGGACTCTGGAGCATCGATATTTTGCTCCACCGGAAGACTGAATGGATACTCGAAACGTTGGATGGATCGAGAAATTTCTTTTGCATTATTTCTCTACAGAGAGATAAGTTCGATAGTGATAAAAAAAAATGGTCTAGGAAATTTTTCCAACGATGACGACGACGAGAAAATGAAAATGAGGAACCGTGCGTGTGTTCCGAAATTCACTCGAAGTGCCCGCAGCATCGGCAGCTGCGTTCCGAAATGAACTCTAGATCAATATGGTCTCATTAATGACGTCATGAATCTCAATGACTTTTGAACATCAGTTATTGCGGTCTGAGGGATCACACAGTGGCAGTCGCTGTGCATTAAAAAATCGTTACAATATTTCGAAATACTCCCAAGAGCAATTACAAATGGAGTACTCTTGTACCGCAGCCACATGACGTCATGAATTCACGGTACTGGCTGTGTATATTTCGGAACACGTGCCTTCGTCAGTTCGGTAACCTCGATATGTTTTATTCTCATTCTTTTCACTCTTATCTTAAGTCGCGGATAAAAAAAAAAAGAAAGAATGAAAGGTTTACGAAATCGTGTGCGGCGGGGCGAGAAAGAGGCGAAAAGAGAAAATATATACGAAAGAGTCTGATAAGTCTGCGTGTGTGTGTGTACGTGTATGCGCCCGCGCCTAATGTGTGCATGTATGAATGTGGAGAGTGAATTGCGAAATTATTGTATAATAGCGAAAGGACGATTATCCTTGAGCGACTATTTATTCTAAACGGTCGAATTAATTTTCTAAAAAAACACCAATTTGTCCTAGGGAGGTACACGCAGGATATAAAGATATGTATAGTTAAAGCTAGTTCGTTGCGTGTCCTTGCGTTTAGAAGAGGGAGAAAAAAGTCGAAAAAAAAATGAAAACGAAGAAAAAGGATACACCGATCATTCCTGCTACTAACGGTGTAATGTTTAAGATTCAAGCCTAAAGATAGATTCATCCATTTTTCTTTTGATTTTACTTTCTCTTCCTATCGGTCCGCTGCACGAATTACTCATCTTTTTTCGATTCTATTTTCTTTTTCTTTGTTTAGCATTAAACTCGAAAAACCGCGTAGGTTTTTTTTTCATGTATAGGAAGAACGTACCGCTCGTCCCAGTGAAATTTTTACTCGAAATTGCACAGATAACGATTCCTCGCAGGAAGCAAGTAATCGGCGAAGCAATAAAAACTAATCGATACTTCATAGATCCTCGTTTTCGAAGTTTACGCTTCTACAAGTATATATAGATATGCACATACCAGTGATGCTCTCTCCGGTGCACAAAATGACAAATAACCCGTTATTATTTATCCGTTGCGTATGCAAAAAAAATTATTGAAATCGTCCATGACTACGAAGGAAAATTAAAGAAAATTCCAAGTTCTCTATTCGTTTTTCCTTTTTTATTTCTTTATTTTCTTTAAAGGACGAGCGGTCGGGCTGTATATTTTTTATGGTAAACTATCGTACCGAATCGTATCGTATCATAACGTATCGTAATGCTAGTCAACCGTATTTGAGTTGAGAATGAGAATAAGTGCGAGAAAATCAAGATTCGAAAGGAGATATTAAATAGTTACATACAGCGACTAGTGGGATATGTCGATGGAAAGAAGGAAGAGAAAGGATCCTCTTTTCTCTTCGAAAATTTTCGGACCGCCAATGTCGTTGTTTGATGATGTAAAATAAAAAATAAAAAGAAATTACGAAAATGCGAATGAAAGTTACGAGTTACGATCTGCGTATTGCGTAAGCGGTCTAAGAATTGTCTGATGCCCAAAAGTTATTTCCAAAAATTGCACATAAAAACCAAAAGGGGCAGAAACGCCACTAACGAAGCAGTGAAAAGAAACGCGTGTTCTATTACGTCATCGTGAAGCGAAATGCGAAACTTTGAAAAACGCGCAGCGAATGATTGCAAAACGTGAAACGAATAAGCAGTATGCGAAAAGGGACGGGAGGGGGAATAAAAAAGAAAGATGGCGTCCCAGCAGCCCACGATTGGGCAAAGTTTGTACATTCGTGTAAAGCATAGCAGAGCCTTAACGAGAAAGCAATATACTTACGTCCCTAAAGAGATAAATGAAGATTTGAATGCAAAAAAATTGCAAAACCGTGATGATCACAAGAGATAGTACGAGAAAACTTGTCCTTTTTTTTTCTTTTTGACTTTCTACGATACGAAAATAAGAATCTTACACGTTTAAGCACTCCGCGCACGCTACGCGTAAAGGATTATTTCTTTGTTAACGACACACATGAGATTCGTGGAAAATTTTTAACGAAAAGTGGCAGCTCGATTCAAGTGATGCTAGGTGTATACTACTACTACTACTACTACTACTATTTACTACTAAAAACTATGTTATAGAATTTCCGAATGAACTTGGGAAAGATAAACGAACAAAAATTACTAGCGCAACGTTTAATAAAAAAAAAAAACAATGTAATAATTATTATCGACCATTTTATATGAATCAATGACACGGTGCGTCGTACAATAAGATCTCTCCGATTGTCTGTGTATCTATTATTTAATTTACGGTTGATCAATACACCCACCAATCATTGATTAAAGGATAAATTACGTTTTGTAAAAAATTTAAGTAAACACCGTCGTCGATAATCTTCTATTGTTTTATTTCCAAATTGGATAATAACAACAGACAGGCGTCGGGGTGGAGAAGATAAAACTTTTTCGGCGCGCCGATCGACGAGAATCGGTCGCAAGGGATCCTTGTAAATAAACAGCAATGTAAGCAAAATCCAAGTAAAATTATTTGCGTAAAAGCGAGGAAGAAAATAAGACGAAAGCAAAAGATCTTGGTACTTTGAGAAATTATGAGTGAACGACAGGTTCTCCTCAGTTAATATTACAACGCGATAGTGTCGACTGCTAATTATGGAAAAATAATTGGAATAGTGTAAAAATAATAATAGGAGAATCTTCGAAGGTAATTAAAAAAAAAAGTACGGCGTCTCAAATTCCTTCAATCATAATCACTGTACTGGATTTTCATTCCTTGACTTAAAAAAAAATGAAAACATTTTTGGACGCTTAATCGTACTGTAAAGCACACCTCATTTTCGTAATCGGTTACGAAATCGTCACATGCGTATACGCGATTATTATTTTTATTGAAATAATTTTTTTTTAACTTATGATTCGCCTGCCGATTGCGAAAATGAACAAAGCAAAAACTGTTTGTAAATAGTTTATGAAAGAGCGTGTAACAGAGAATGAGAGTACGAGTGTAAGAGAGAGAGAGAGAGAGAAAGAGTGAAAGAGTAAATCTAACAAAACAGAGCAAAAAGGGGGGATAAACGACGTAGAGAATCCATAATGAAAAAGAATGAAGGAAAAAAAAGGTAAAAAGAAAATCAATCGACACATACACACCACACATCTCACTCACTTCTAATTTATTACAATTTAAGATCCAGCCGCTCTGTACTTTTTGGCGTTAAGAAATAAATGATAAACACTCGCGGAGAACAAGGGTCGCGTGAATAATATCCAAACACATGTATGTACCTAGACACTACGCGTTACCATGGATCTCCTCTTAATTAACAGGATTTGGAATTACTTGCGCGTCCCTATATACTTCCGAAAAAAAAATTCCGTATAATTAATACGGTACTAAGTATAACAATACAATAGGTATATATATAAATATATATATATATATTTCAGCATTATTTTGTACATAAACAACTTTATCAACGGATATTCGATAAATCATCAATAAATCTATATATAAAAATATAATATACCCGTGATTGTTGTATATTGCTTTTTTTTTAAATCCAAACCCTTGCCTATACTACCCTACCGCGTAAATTCTTCTATTTGTTCTTCCTTTTTCTGTTTTTACTCCCGAGCGAATCCACCCCGACTAGAGCAATCAGTCAGGGATCATATTTTTTTTTGCTCCACATAAATCGAGCTACCAAGAGCCCAGTAGCTAATTGGCCGATAAAAATGCCCAGTAAGAAAAAAAGAATGCTCAATGGCACGGAATATAAACGAAGGGAAAAGAAAAGAAAAGAAAAAAAAAAGAAAGTAGACGACGTTAAGTATCTTGGCGTATACAACCCTCGTTTGAAGATGCCTGGATATAAATGAAACGAGAGAGAAAAAAAATGAGCAAAAGAAGAAAAACGTCGCTCGATACCAATCTAGAAATAATGAATCGGCCATATTGAATTCGAAAAAACGTGATAGCGCACAACGCCGTAAGCCAAGCCGCACCAGGTAACAGGAGCAGCACGTATTTCTTGTAAAAATTGAGCCAACAATCATTTTATGAGACTTCAAAAATCTTGCAATTTCAAAAACTTCAATATCCTCGTCAGCGTAGTAGCCGATTTTGATTTTGAAATTCGAAAATTACTACGTTTTTAATTACATGCTAATATCATAATTAAAGGCCAGTTTCCACTTTGACTACGTTCGTGCGTTGTTGTACATATGTATAGTGGGATTATACGTTCACGTATGTCGGTAATACACGGACGTAAGGTATTACGCACTTACGCATACCCACGCACCGACACTAATGGCTCTACGCACTCGCGCAACCGTCCTTTGACTTTGACTTGCTATTACGCAGAAATTAATGGCGACACCCTACGGCTACAGGCCCTACTTCGCTGTAATTCACGGAAGCTCCATCGAATTAGCCCCTGTTTCGCGAGGCGAAGGCACACTCTGAACTCTCAACCCCTAGAGTCGCCAACACTCCAGTATCCATCGCTTCTGATCCCCCTTTTATTTATTTTTACGTAACTCCTGGTACGCTTACGTACAACAAACCAGATCTGCTCCGACGGGTGAAACGAAATTTTCTTAATGCATACCTACACCACTGGTCACACTTGGTATTTACTTATTTATTATCATTATTTATTAACTCTTAACTCAATCCTTCGTTACCTCCTACCTTAATACCGGGTGACATCAGTTCACTTAGGTTAGACCTTGCTAACGATATTTACTAAGTGAACGTCGTATGTTGACATTCCTTAGACGTATAAATTTTACAGGATTTTTCCACAGTGCGTGTACCGAATAATATTTCAGTTTCATACGGTACAGGTATTCGCGATAAAAGTACGTAGACAATGACAATTTCCCGCGACCCCAGACGGAACAAAAGGAATTTGCAAAAAGTCCAAAAACGATGGGAATATCGTTCGAGTTAAAAAACTTTCTTGAGAGAAATTTCGGATATTTTTCCAAACGCCACATCGAGACTCGCGTATACTCTGAAAAAGTGTCAAGACGTAAAAGTAAGTTTTCTCATAGAAATCTTAGGGAATATCGCGAGCGCGAGGGAGACAGAGAAGTGGGGAGAGTCGAGAGAGGAAGAGAGATACAGAGTACCCGATAAAAAGTTAGTGGAAAGACAATGGAAAAAGTAATTTCAAGACAGAACTGTTGAGATTTCGTGATATCGTATTCATCCTCGTATCCTCGTGCTGCACCTGCATCCATAATGCACCTGGGCTTCTCTTTGATCAATGCACTTAATTTCATCAAATTACGGATAACCTAGCTGCGATCAATAAGTCGGGCAATTCAAATTATTAAGCCAGTCTCTCTCTGTCTCTCTGTCAGAGAGACCGATTCCATTTTTAAAGGCATCCAATACGCCGTCCCCATCAACCTTCGACCTTTCGACCCCAAACAAAAGTCAATTACACTCGCAAACGACACTCCGTACGCAAACTAAAAATTGACACATTCAACAAATTTTTGCACGTTATAAATTAATAAAAAATTATAAAAAACCGTTCGCACGTGTAAAAATCAATATTACAATCGCGCATAAACGTATATGCGTAAACAATCAATCACGTCATTCGACGCAATAGAAATTTAAAAAAAAACCAGCATAAATATCAAAACGAAACAGGAAAAAAAGCATAGAAAAAAACAATTGCGTATGAGAATCCTTGGAAATTCGTTCTGGCAGAAGGATTATTGCGTGTCGGCAAACTCGAATGTTGAAGGGGCCAGTGCAGTAGTAGGGGAGAGCGAATATTGGGCGTGCCAGGCCGCATGACGGATTCCGCATGCGTTTCGTGTGCGTTTCATATATATATATGTATATTCAACGAGTGCTGGGTATATATGCGTAACCATATACAACAGGATATCGCAAAGGGTGTCGTGACTATATGTGCATGCAGCAGGAACGTCCAATATATAAGCCATATATACACATTGCGTATAACGCACTGTGGGGGCACGCGTATAGTACCCTATATACTGTATTGTGTGGGTGTTTGTATATGTATATATATATATATATACAGAAAAGCCAACGAAATACATATAAGTCGGAGAGGATCGTAAAGCCTTGGGAACGATACGGCGTCTGTCGGGCGAGCAGGCAAGAATTTAGAAACGTTGCGTTACATTGCTCTGCGGGACAGCTGGTATAAGTTTACGCCAGTGGAAGCGCGAAATGACGTAAACCCGAAGGAGCCAAAACCTACCGCCCATCAGAACGTCACCGCACGTTCTCCCTTCACGGTATTTCGTTAAGGGTTTCCAATGTTCTTCACCGGCTGAATAACTGTTGAAGAGGAAGGTACGATCCTGGGGCTTTAGTTATGTTACTTTTTTGTCTCTCTTTTTCTTATTACTCTTAGATTTCTCTTTCATTCGGTATTTCGTTTTTTGCCGCTTCCATCTCTTTATGACAGACTTGTATACATATATGGAACTGAAATAATCGACACTGAATGTGAGGAAAATTTTCTTACTTTCTTTTTCTTTTTCTTACTAATCGTATTCCACGCGTATTGCTTATCTTTCAAATTACGCCTTATCGCGTCCGCCATCACATTTAAAGGCACGCAAAATTACATAAAGGCGGGGCAGTACGCTTCTCACGTTGTACATATGTACATGCATGCCATGTATATACAGTAATAGCTATGTAATAGCTATACGTATATCTATATAATTGAGAAGGTGAGAGTAAAAAAAAGAAAAAATTTTGCATTTAGAAAATCAAATTGCAGCTGCGATTTCATTTACGTTTTGACTATATATTTCGTGAGAAAAAAGTAACACTCTTAATAGTGTTTTTTTTTCTTTGTTAAAAGAAAATCAATCTGTGAAAATGAGCAAGCAATATCAAAAAAAATTATCGTGGGAGAGCACGTCAAAATGAGAAAGCGCGTGCCAATTTCTCCGATCTTCCTCTTTCAGCTGTATGTCAACTCTGTTTCTATTGATTTTTTTGCTCCTTTTTTTCCTAAGAAATACTTGAGCTCGCTCTATCCACTTTCGACTGCACTATGCCCAACCACAGGCCACTTTAATGTAAGAAGCGCTCTAAAAGCCGTACGAATCCATTTTCGAATCGTTAACTGGTCTATGTAGTTGAACATTTTTTTTTATCATTTCACGTAATCGCATTGAAAAATGCTGCGCGCGTAGTCCTTTACTTCTTGATTTTTCATTGGCAACCATTTGAATATCAAGACATGCAAATGAAATTAATTCCGTAGGTTGAACGGATTCATAAAAAATTAGGTAAAAGGTTGGTAAGGTAGTTACCTAGATAGATATTTCAATATGGCAGCCATTGAAACGCGTGAATCAGAAAATCCTAAATAATAATTGTCCCGTGTTAAACGACGGCGGATAGTTTCATCGTCTAAAGCGAAAATTTCATCACGAGTAACGTGACGAAAAAAAATGGCAAAAAACCAAATTTAGGTGGCCATAAGTTCGCGCACCGTTTGTCCTTCATGGTGGAGAGAAGACACTTCTCTTTTTACCCAGATAATGATAGGATGGATAGAAAAAAAAGGAGATGGAGTCTAGGGGTAAAATGAGGTGACGAAAGAAAATAACTAGGAACGCGTGAAATGGATCTAGGGGAAATATAAGATTGGCTCACTGTCTATAAGATTTTACACGAGTTATCATCTAGTTTAAAAATATTACTCTCGCGTTGTTACCAAATTCCCTAGTGCAATCCGATATACGTGAATACGAATGCACAAAAATCCCATCGACGTATAGCGACTGTATATTTCTATACCGGGTGCGAAATAATAACGGAACGAGGTAAACGCTGCATTAAAGACACGTTAAAGCCGCAAAACGGATAATGTCGAAACGATGGTTAGCCAAAACCTAACCTAACCTCTCTTTCATTCTTACCGCCTCCTAACTACTCACTCGCTTTCTCTCTCACTCGTCACTCTCCACAGAAGTTTCCAATCTCCTTCTCTTGCTATCTCTCACACTCTTCCAGGTTCGCCACTCTTCGCGGGTTATTAAACTCGAATCTGGAACGCGAACTCGAATTCAGTCCGGGGTTGCCAGTGAGGTTGGGTTCGAAAAGAGGGTGGTTCAACCCCCGGAACGGGTTGTACCGCAATTTCTGGATTCTAGCAAAAACTTTTAATACATACGTTAATTGCGTGGTGAGTGAGGTGGCAAAAAAAATTTTGAAAATGAAACCGCTATCCTTTTTCCTTGTATTAAATTTTCACACGAAAAATACGTCACGTCGCGGAATCTAATTCCAGACGCGTTAAATGAGTTTAGAAGTTAGGGATCGAGCATTTAGAAAAAAATGAGTTCACAATTTTAAAAAGAACGAACCGAAGACCTTGAGGAGTCTACGGGCTCTTCGACATATGGTACAGCTGCAGCTGATCCCTATTGACCTGGTGTTTCGGGCAACAATAACAATAATACAGACGGCGATTGTAACAATAACATCAGGTATTTACGTATCAAAGACCAAACCGCAAACCGGTCATTTTGTGGCACTGGGTCAAAGTCGTAAAACATCCGAAATTGGAGCCAAGGATCAGATCTTCGGACAAACCCAAAGACTAAAAGGGATTTCAAAGGTATGTATATTCAAAGGATATCGAAGCACGAGGATCTAACCTAAAAATGATGGCAGCTAAGGACCCAGATAATAGAGGTCAATGAACTTAACGATCAGATAACACATTCGCCTGTATTACAGATCAAAATAAATATAAGAAAAATAGAAACCACATGGAATAATCGACATCGACCCAATGTTTGTATACGATACGACGCAAATCTATTGGACTATGCTACTAAACTATCAATATATAATTATGGTACAGCCATGATTACTGATCAAATAGTCATTCAGTAAGAATTCTAAGAATCACCAAGTTTTAAAATCCATACAGATTGGCCTGTCATTGAACTAAGTACAGGAGGAATCCGTCTGAGCGCTCCAGATTGTAGAATCTGAGTCTTCCGCATATAACCTTCGGCGTCGGGACGCCCAGTGCGCGTAGAGAGAGCACCGAGAGGCGCACTAATATATATGCAAATGAACTATTTGATAAATAATTCAGTTTTCAGTTGAGCGTCGGGTTACGAGAGGTTAGGATCTGCAGCTCTAATTTACCCGAATTAACTTCGTCCCCACAAACCTCTTACTACCACCTCTACTATTACAACTACACCAACAACACCAGGGTCCTGCCCTAACTTGCTACCTACCTCAGTAACCTGGAATCCTCTTCGAGCCTTGGATACTTAGTTACTCTTGTCTCAACACCTTCCCTTCCTTACACCCTGAGCCGACTAGTTGTAGTATCATCATAGGGCACAAGTAAATATTTCATCATTCATGACGATTTGACAACTGATATTCTATTTTTCATCACACTGCTAAACCGAAAAAACCATAGTTCAATCATGTATGACAAGTTCACATAGAACAAAAAATCTAATAGTATCTCACCTTCTCTCTTCAGTAAAAAAGTCACGTTGCCGCGTATCGAAAATGTCTCCAAAGTATTGTTGTCGCTACTCCGCGATGCCGATTGATCGTCGCTATCGTCCTTCAATGCGTGTTAATTTGCCGCTTGGCGTGCGTGTTCACGGTATGCAGTCAATTTGAGATATTGCAAGTACTTTTTGGGCTAATATGCGACAACGAGGAGGTTCGACATTAAAAAAAAACGCATTGTTCTGGCGAGTGCTAACGATTTTCAACAATCTTAAACAAAAACGCTGAGAAATATTGCTTGTTGACAACAGGGGGTGCAGGATCCGATACTCGTTTTTGGGCCATAACCATAACCATGCTTAGCATAAAAAACCGGATAGTTCTGGGAAGTGCTAACGATTTCCAACGATCCCTTTATGGTAACGTCCATGTCGAAGTTAATTTACTGCATATCCAAAATATCTCGATATTCTGTCAGCGCTCTTCGCAATGTCGATTGGCGGTCGCTATCATCGTTCAATGCGTGTGCTTACCGCTCGGTCTTCGCGTTCACGGAATACAGTCAGTTTGACAGATTGCGGTTACTTTAGAAATGTAAAGATATGAAATAATTTTTTAATCGTTTATGGGATGCTGGTCCGGCACGTGTGCAGCGCGCAATAGGCCTCTAAATGGCCAATAGGCTCGTAATGCTCCTAGTAACTTTATCAAAGAAGCGCAACCGACCTGCATAACGAAAACGTACTATTTCCCTAGGATCGTTATTCCCCGTTATTAATATCAGATGTCATACCAAAGTGCGGAGTACGCGAATTATCCAGAAAGTGTATAGTAATGAGATACGTCTTTGCGATACGAGAACAATTACCTTAGTCCGATACACCCACGTGTATCGGACAACTGTCATACAGAATCGCCAAACTGAATATTACCGGAACTTAACAGAAATAACAGAAACACGTGATCCGAAAATACACAAAGGGAACCGCGATTGGGCTAAAAATTACGTCAAAGCATATGGCGAACTTTGTAACGAACGATATTCCAGAGTTGTATTCGAAGAGTCCTATGGACACAACCGAAATACGAATGCACCAATAACCCATATCACAAGCACGTAACACGAAAGGACTACTTTACACGCATAAGAGCATACACAGCAACTTGGTTGGGTATCCAGGCAATATCGTCAGGATGGAATGTAACGTCGCCACGTTGTAAACTGTAGCATAGTTGTGACAGAGGCCGGCATAGTAGTCGAATAGTTGGCAAACCCTGCAAGAGAAGGATTCCCAAGGGACGGAAGAGGCTCGACCAGATTATAGGTTAGGATCGAGTCTGTCTCGTGAATTCTCCCTGAATCGATGAAAATCAGGTGTACCCAAAATATTCCAGTGTCAATACTACGAAAATACCACATTAATTTTCCACCGTGGGTACAGCCCCATCAATCAATTTCATACGAAAACTTTTGACGTCGGAATTTTCGATTGGCCCTGAATACGTAGAGGCGTTGAATGTCGAAAGAAAGAAAAAAAATTTTGTCCACGTTTGGACCAACCTACCCTAACCCAATCCAATCTACTAACCTTTTATAACCATTCTACTGAGAAACTTCGCTTCACTTTGTTATTCCAAAGCTCACGAAACGTCTAACTTTTCGTACGCGGGCATAAATGCAACCCGGCTAACTTTATTCCGTCGGCTGGTATGCCAGGATCCGACGATGGGGACACAACGGGATGCGAGGCGTCGCGACGGGCAGAGATGGTACCGCAGTACCTGAAGGGTACTACCACGCAATTTGCATGACTGTGGTTTCAGCATTGTCGGAATATCTTGTTTGAGATGACGAGAAACGTCGAGGAAGTTTCGTCCCGTGGGCTTTCGCGGTTCTCATCATTTCCTTTCTCATTCTGGACTTCGCATACTTGCCACGCCATCTTCCCTTATAATACGTGTCCGTCCCTGTTTCACGTACGTTTCCCTCTTACATATACCTTTCTGTTTCTACAAAATTTTACTTGCGTATTAACTCTACGTCATGATAGGATGGAGAGTCCAACCCTTGGATGTTTTTGGATTTTTTACTTCTTCATCCAAAAGCTTTTTCAGCCACTATGCCATTACCTTTTTTCTTAGATGTTTTACGAACGATATAGATACCTGTTATAATTTTTATGCGACTTCCACCATATGGAATTCATTTTGAAAATTTAATCTTCTTTTTGATTTTCTTTCTGACGCGATTCGCTTCTTTGCATTTTAACGTACCGTCCTAAGTCACTCACATCCAACATGTACAAAGTCATCAGCAAAAACGGACGGACGTTGAGAGACATGTATAACTATATGTCGGCATATACGCAGTTCTGCTAACTGGACGGCGATGGAAACCTGACCTCCATTCAATACCTGCGGATAGCCTGGTTAATCCCATTTTCAGAGCGTTGTGCGGACTGTTAGATGATTGCGCGGCTTGGTCATTTTGTTGGGTTAGGTTAGGTTAGGTTGCGTTCGGTTAATTTTCTCCTAGGGGGATGGATAAAGGATGACGCGATTTAACGTGAATTCGGTATGAGATTTCGAAATTCCGCTAGGAAAGCTATCCCTCTTTTTTGCGTGACACTGATACGTATCACGTGGAACGTTTATCAAGTAAGAAATGTCTGTTATTCCGCTTTAATCTTACGAGCAGTATATTTTTCTAGACGGCTTTACGCGTGGAGGTATTTTTAATATTTTGACGAACGGTATAAGTAAAAGTTACTAGATACGTTTTGAGGTGTATAAAAAGGATTTTGAAAAGCTGTAACGATCAGATAGTATTACAGTTGACCAAAGAGGTAAATAGACGACGAAACTTATGGGACGTGGTGTCACGCGAGCCTGGATGTTGTTGACACCTACAGATGGACTTCACCCATTGAAATTCTATATATAGATATATATTCTACATATTAGAATTGCGCGGCAGAGAATACACGGACATGTTTAGTCTATTTATATTCAGTAATGGTATTAATTATATTTTGTGTAAATCAGTGGTTGATAAGTTTTTTAATTTTGTTACCATCTATCGATAAAGCAATGTTGGTAAAGTCACTGCTGTCGTAAAAGCGTTGACTAAAGATAAGTGCAATAGGCACCTAAAATGCCAACGTTACGAATGCACCGAAGGCTGGTACCGACTAATAGACAAATAACAAAGAATTCAATTCTTGTTTGAGAGAAGTTCTTCAAGAAGAAGAAAATGAACAAGCGAAGAATGAATCTCGGAAGAGAGATAAGATGAAGAAGTGATAAAAGAATCATAATAGAGAGAGAGAGAGAGAGAGAGAGACAACGAGAGGAGAATAGGAAAATTAAAGGACGCAGGCGTCCTAAAATTCGACATAAGAGATCGACTCTCGGAAGACTAAAGTCCACGCCGATACATTCTTCCGCAAAACAGTCAGTACCGCCTCCTACTCGAATATTCATGGGCAAGCGCTGCCCTCCTGCGACAAATGTTTCAATTACAACTTGTACAGTGAGTGTCAAACAACACCCTGGAATAGGGATGCAGACTTGATCAGTCCTTGGCAACGATCCCCATTCCAGGGCATTGTTGCCGCTAGCACAGTTTATCCGGATTAACGAAGTAGTAGCTGCTTTAACTCACAGATGGCAGTAACTCTCGATCCACGCGTCAGTACACGAAGTAAGATTAGGAGGAGACAAAAGTATGTATGTTCAAAGTGGGCCAATTTTCAGATCCTATACAGTAGTTCA